>JAOUQV010332709.1:0-11214 GCA_028565295.1 Aspidoras spilotus
AATGTTTTCCTCCACCAGCATCACGTAGTGACCTGGCCACTATCCTGCAAGAAGAATGGCTTAAAATCCCTCTGACCGAATTGACGCTGTATTGGCCGCAAAAGGAGGCCCTACACCATACTAATAAATTATAACCAGGTGTTTCAGTTTCATTGTCCAACCCCTGTATGTGTTTCACTTTTTGTAATGAAATACTGAAATACAATAAATGTTTGATGATAGAGCTGCATTCAGTTTTTCCCCCATGATCTTGTATTGATGATGGGAATTTTAAACCACTGCTTAAAGGATCCCGATAAATCCTGGAATTGTCATCTTGGAATATGCCCATGCCATGAGGTTTATTGGTTGATTGACTTCATCTTATACACAAGTCAATGAAAATTTAGTGTCTCAGATTCACCCAGCGTACATGTCTTTAGACTGTGTGAGGAAACCGGAGGACCAGAAGTAAACCCACATGAACACGGCAACAACATTTAATCTTCCCTAGGTCGCACTACCCAGGGATCAAACCCGAGTCCTTTTTTGTTGTGAGGCCACATCAATATCCATTGCGCCACTTTGCTGCCCAGGCATTATGGGTGAATCACTGCAGCCACCTTTCTTTTTACCATGATGCACCCAACACTCTGGAACAGGGTCAATCATGACTAATCAGACCACATGACCTTCTCCCATTTGTCCAGAATTTCCAAGCTCCCTAGCAAATAGAAGCTGTTTTTGCTGGTTAGCCTCATCGACAAGTGGCTTTCTTAAGGCTGCACAGTTGTTTAGTCCCAACCCCTTGAGTTCCCTTGAGAGTTTTTCTACCACTTGATTTCACCAAAGGTTTAAGTGACTGCTGATCACGATCATTACGGATATTTTTCCGACCACATTCCGTCCTGTCCTTTTTACTTTTTAATAATGCATTGGACAGATCTAACCCCGATTTGAGCAGTTTCAGCAATCACTTTAGAAGCTTTCTTTGCTTTATGCATAACAATAATTTGACCATACTAAAACAGATTAACACCTTTTTTCATGACCACAGAATGTTTTTTGCGACAAGGCTGTTTAACAAATGATAAGCTACTCACTGCACCAGTTAGGGATTAATACCTTGTTGTCAGGTGAAACATAAGCACCCATGCTGTTTTTATCCTATGTGAGGCTCTTACCTATTTTGATTTTTGACTTTTATTGATCCCCATAGAGAAATTATTCTCTTTATGTAACCCATCCAGGTCTTAACACCCGGAGCAGAGTGTTTCCCCCATTGAGGCACACAGGGAGCCGTTGACGAGGGTTCGGTGCCTTACTAAATGCCACTTTAGCCATGACTTGCCTAGAGTGGAGATCAAACAGGCAAACTCTTGGTCCCCAGCCCTCTACCCTATCCATACAGCCACAGCTGACCCCATAGTATTTGTTAAATTAAATCCAGGTAATTAACATTTTTTTTGTTCAGAATGTAGTATCATATGCATGTTTCATACTGTTCCAACATTTACTGAGCTTCTTTTAAATCACCCTAAATGTCTTACTTTGTCAGTGGTGTAAGCCACAAACTTACATGTTACCTACTATATTATTTAATAATAAAATACACTCAATGTACTCGATAACTCTGAATATATACACACATTCAGGGTTTTAAAAAAGGTTTGCACACTCAGGTTTACGCTGAGGGCACTCAGGCTGTCATTATTTGGAGGCGGATTTCCATGTGATGCTCAGGTGGACGGTGAAAGGGTTTGGGGGCTTCACAGAGGCGATCGGGATCGTGTGTGGGCCTACATCAGCACCAGAGCGAGCAATGTGTGTTTGTGTGTGTGTGTGTGTGTGTGTGTGTGGGAGGCTGGTATCGATAGCAGCTATGCATAAATATGATGAAAGCTCTTGAGTCTTTCCTGCTGAGCTAGAACATCTACAGGTGCATTTCACTCACACACACACACAGCTCATGTTGAACATAAGGACGTATTAAATATGGAACTTGCCAAAATATAAATAATCACTACATACAGATTAATTATATATATATTTTTAAAAATCAGTGGATTAGGAACAGGCAGGTGAAATATAAAAACTGATTAGGTGCCCCAGTTAGTAGTCTTATAAGGTGTTGATCACTTGATCACAGAGCAGAAGGCAACATTTATCCTCTATGGGTAAATGGAACGACTCTGACCGCAAACAGATGTCTAAAGTCCATTTCGCAATTCAGAGTATGCCAAGTTCATATTTGCATACTTTGTAGTACAGACTTCAAACGTCTAAGAATGTATTTGACGGGTAACCTGATGCCACCAAGAGCTTGGCATTAAAATGTATTCTGGGATATCCGACTCCCACAAGTCCACACACCCACTTCCCCTATGTGACCCATTATTTATTTATTTATTTATTTTAAGTGAAAGTTATGGAAAAGTAAAGTTTGTAAATCTAAACACATTCTATAAAGTGTATTGTATATTTTACAAATATGTTACATTTTAGTCTTTGTACATCATGTACATGAGTGCCAAATGAAAGAAGAAGGAGGAAATGTTTTGGCTGGTGCAAACAGGACAAAGGAAAAGCCATTAATGTGCTGCAAAATTGCTGACCAGGTCCATTTATTACAGAGAGCGTATCAGGGATTTCCTCAAGTTACACCACACACACGACAACACAGGAAGAACCGTTTATTCACACAAAATGTTCAAAGAGTTTCAGATTTGCTGAATGGCTGAACATTTTATTCTGAATCATAAACATTCTCTGTTCGAGAAATCGAGGCTTTAGCATTTGGATTAAACACAGTTCAATAAAATCCGGAAAATTGAACTGTAAGAAGAATGCATAGGGTAGATGGCTGGGGACCAAGAGTTCGCCGGTTCAATCCTCACTCTATGCAAGTCATGGCTGAAGTGCCGTTGAGCAAGGCACCCAACCCTCAACTGCATCCTGTGTGCCTCAATGGGGGCAGCACACTTCTCTGAGCGTTCACACCTTGACGGGGTAAAGTGCAAATAATAATCTCCCTACGGGGATCAATAAAAGTAATAATAAAAAATAAATCATTCATTTATTGTCTTTCGCTTAATCTCCACGGGGCCTGCGGGTGCCCACCCAGAAACTCAACAGACAACACAACAGGGCCCAACTCCATCGTAGGGAAAACAAAGAATCACTTAAGTGATACCAATTAACCTCGAATGCACGTCTTTGCAATGCTGGAGAAAACAGGACCACCCGAAAAAATCCCGCATGAATACGGGGAGATCATGCAAACTCGAAATTTTCTGGGTCGTCCTACTCGAGCATCGAGTTACTACCCATATGTAAGAACCAAACAGAGAGAAGTAAAAAAAAAAAAAAAAAAAAAACAAAGAGTGAAATAAAAGTGCGATCTGGAATGTGTCTGTACTTTGACAAGCATCTGACCAAGCAGTTTCAGAATCAGAGACATGATTCCAAAAGAGAAAAATAATCATCTGACCATTCGTATCATATTACTCTGAAGCATACACTCTTCTTAATGACACTAAATCATTTGGTTTTTACTTCCTGCTTCCTGGAACAACATACGTTTTGTTTTAAACGGCCACACGGGTGTGTCGCCAATGCAAAGGCTAGGGACTACACATTAAAAAACTGAAGTATTTCATACCCCGGATAACATTTGGGGCTTTCATTTTTCTATATAGATACACATTTAAATACACACCCAATAAAAAAATAGAGTGAGAGAGAGAGAGAGAGACAGAGAGAGAAGAAGAGAGAGAGCAAGAGAGAGAGAGAGAGAGAGAGAAAAGAGAGAAAGAGACACAAATGATTATTTTGCCAGCTAGACTAATCACACTCCAGCTCACGGGAAATCATATGATCGAGAGCCACACTATACTGCCAAAAGTATTCGCTCACATGCCTTTACTCACATATTTAGCTGCTCGTCCATGGAAACCCATTCTATGAAGCTCTCTGCACGCTGTTTCTAATCTGAACTAATCTGTAGTGATTTTTTTAGCCGTATTCTCTTTCTGGTAGAATACGTATTTCAGAAAATGTTGATCTACCGGGATTTTCAAACAAAACCATCTCTAGGGTTGACAGAGAATAGCCTAAAAAATAATAAACTATCCGTTGAGGGAGAGTTGTGTCATTGAAAAGACCTTGTTGATGTAAGAGGTCAGAGGAGAATGAATGGGCAGACTGGTTTGAGATGATAAAAGGACAACAGTAACTCAAATAACCACTCGTTACAACCTGCAGAATACCAGCTCTGTTGAAAGTATGATACAAGAATTAAGGTAGTTTTGAAGGCAAAAGACGGTCCAACATTTTACTTTGTCAAGGTGTACCTAATAAAGGGGCAGGTGAGCGTATATTATATACAGTAATATGTCAATTTTTCTTACAATTCTACAAACACTGCCTGGCCAAAAAAAATGGCTGCACACACATTAATATTGGTTGAGACCACATTTAGCTTTGAAGAGGGCACACATTCACTATGGCATCGTTTACACAAGCTTCTGCAAGGTCACAATATTTATTTCTGTCAAGGGGTGCATTAATTTCCCCCCTCAAGATCTTGTATTGAAGACTGGATTTGTACCACTGCACAATGTCTTCTCTAACACATCCCAAAGATTCTCAATGGGGTTCAGGTCTGGACTGTGGTGGCCAATACATGCACCCTGAACCACCATTTCACAATCTGAGCCCATTGAATCCTCTCTGTCTCTTCTCCACTCTTTCGGATGAGCTACACTGAATACGGCGGAGGAACCAGGAGATGTTGGCAACCCTGCGCCCGCTGGATTCCCTCCTACTGCCCATTCACTCTATTATTATTATGCAAAATGTTATATATTGTTGTTAGTTATAGAATTATGTATCAGATGTATGTTATGTATATATTACTGTTATATATTATTGCTAGTTATAGAACGATGTATTAGATGTATACAGATTACATCACCCAAATGAGGATGGGATCCCTTATGAGTCTGGTTCCTCTCAAGGTTACTTCCTTACTTACTCAGGGAGTTTTTTTTGCCACCGTTACTCATCTGGGATAAAAACGTTTTTTGTAAAGCTGCTTTGGGACAATGTCCATTGTTAAAAGTGCTTTATAAATAAAATTGAATTGAATTAGTATGTTGGAATATGCCCATGCCGTCAGGGAAGAAAAAAAAATCCATTGATGGAATAACCTGATTGTTCAGTATATTTAGGTAGTCAGCTGACCTCATCATCACCCCTGCAGGAATTAAGTTCCTACCTATTTGCTTAGTTAAATCCAGCTGTTGACCTTTTTCATTTGGCGTGTACAGATGTCATGGCTGGCTGCACTGATAGGGATAAGCATTCAAATGTCTCGTCAGCTTTTGCAGCCATGGACAGTCAAACCCTTGTTACTAAAATTCTTGGAGCTATCTAGTCTGCCCTAAATATTTGCATTAATCCACAGAGTCCCGGTCCGCCTGGAGCTTACCCGGCAACTCAAGGGCAAGAACAAAACTATACAGTGCGCCAATCCATCGTAGGGCACACACATACACATTCACACATTATGTTTTTGAAATGCGGGAGCAAGCAGAGCACCAGGAAAGGCCAGAGAAGACCTGCGCGAACATGAGGAGAACACCACATAGAAATTAACCCAGGGATAGTCCAAACCAGGGATCGAACCCGGGTTCTTCTTGCTGTGACGTGACAGCGCTACCCACTGCGCCAATGTACCACCGATAAACATATAAAAATATCAAATTTTATGCCAAATATTAGCTTGGATTCAAACTAACATCCTATTCATTAGCTACACGTCATGGTGTAAGTTCCCCCACTATATAAACTCTAAAATTCCACCAGTCCATGCATCCAAAATACACCTGTGCTGATTGTCAACCCATTGATTGACACTTTATTCAAATTTCACTTTTAAAATGGTCTCATAAAACTCCACACTGAAATTACCTGGTTGCCTCACCTGGGTATCAAACACGGGTCCTTCTTGCTGGGTTTATTTATGGGTCAGCACGCCTAATTTAATGATATTTATTGCTAAGTTATAATGCTATTTTAAGGGCAGCATAGCAGCACAGTTGTCAGTGCTCCTGCCTCACAGCAAAAGTGTTCTGGATTCAAGTGGGACGTCCTGGGTTTTCTCCCACAGACCAAAAAACACGCAAAAGACTAATTTGTGTCTCTAAATTGCCCTTACAGCTAATACAAGATTGGGATGCTCAGTCAGATTATTCCTATCCCACATCCGTGCAGCCAACTATCGCAAAGCCATGACAGTGATTGACATGAGATAAGATGGCCATTTTGAATACTTAGAATGCCATCAACATACCTGGGCACAACCAGCCCCCCAAAATGGGACATGGGTGTCTGGTGGTTTATATTTTTTATGCCTGGTTTAATCTCTCATCGAACAGACACACAAATGATCATCAGTTTGTTCTTGAAGTCCACATTTTCTAAAGAAGCTTCTTTTCTATTTCTAAACGTGTAAGGTTTAGCGATTCATGAAATAGAAATTAGGCAACACGGTGGCACAGTGGATAGTGATGTGACCTCACAGCAAGAGGATCCTGGGTTCAAAGGCCCGGGTGGGGCGACTCTGGATATTTCTGTGTGGAGTTTGCATGTTCTTCCCATGTAAGGGCAGGTTTTTTCTGGGTTTCCTCCCATATTCCAAAGACATGCATAAAAGGTTAATTTAGTGTCTCTAAATTGCCTGATAGTGTGTGTGTGTACTCTATGATGGATTGGCATCCTGTCTAGGGTTGTTCCTATCTACGGTTAATTCCCTCACACCCAGAGTTGGCGGGTAGGCACCGGCTTCCCCGTGACCCTAAAAACTAGGAATAAGCAGGTATAGAAAAGGAATAAATAAATCTGAAATCATCACAATGAACAAATCAGAAATGCAGCTGGTGCTGGTCATATTTTTATTTTTATTTTTTTTTATTTAATCAATTTAATGACGTTTAATGTTTTTAATTCCCTGCCATAAACCCTGCCATAACACTGGATAGTTTTCTTAGAAAGTACATGACAGAGTGTAGACATTTTTGTTATTCTTAAAGCAAACCCGCGCCTGCATTTTATTCCGATAGATCGCGTTCGTCTAAGTGTTCTTTAATTCATACAAAAACACGCTAACGGACAGGAAGTGCATTGCGCAATCGTCTGATTGTGAAAACTCAACCATCTTCTTCCGCAGGCTTCCTCGCATGGCTCGGTTTGACTCAAAAGATCTCAGGTTTATCAAAGGTTTTTATAAAAGAGCCAACCTTCATCCTGTCCCATGCCAAAAAGTCTCCGGAAGAAAAGACATTTGGTTAAATGTACAGTATAGTTGTGTTATAAAACACAAGGCACACTGGCTATTGACTTAGTTTATTACTGTTTACTGTAAGTTATAGTGTTTTTATTATTTTTAAGTTATTATTTTTAAAAGAAATATTTTGCATTTTTGCTGAGACTTCTCTTTAGAGTACTGTACAGTAATAATAAACGTACATCAAGTTTTACTTATATCATCTAGGATTGTTCCTGTCCTTTAGGCTTCTCCGTGACCCTGAAACTAGGATTAAGCGGGTATCGAAAATGAATTAATGAATCTGGCATAGCTCTTCTGGAGATGTAGTCCGTCACACCTGCCACTTTTTATTTCTGCAGCAAACCCCAAAATCTTGAATTATTACTTTTTTGGTCTAAAAAGTGGTTTTGTTATAATAATAATAAAACATTGAATTTATATAGCGCCTTTTAAGGCACTCAATGACACTTTACAACACAGAACAATAAGCACATACAGTACGGTGAGGTAAAGAAAACATATCCCCCCCCCCATCCTCGCATACGAAGCGAACACCGTTAGCAATCCACCTAGACGCGCATAAGAAACGAATACCTGTAGAACCTAAAAGTGTCCCGGTTTTTCATTACTCAGACCTGGCAACCCTACACATGTGCGTAATCGATTGCTTGGAACCCAAACCTTAGATCAGAAGTTCTGTGTTTACTGTTTGCACTAGTGCACTTTAATGTTGTGTGTAGCACCTTGGTCTGGAGGAACGTTGTTTCGTTTTACTGTGTACTGTAACACTGTATATGGCTGAAATGACAATAAAACTACTTGAGACTTGAGGTCACCAGCCTTTCTGTAATGAGAGGCATCGTCTGTTGCTTTCTATACTGAATTAAATTTTTAATAAATTGAATTAACATTTTAATCTTCTAACGAGAAAATATTTGAAATTCATATTTATTACCAAGGGTTCAAAGAGCTACACCATGATTCATTAAGCCGTTCCCCCCCCCACTCTAAAACAATCCAAAATGCATCAACTTTCATTTTCATATGCGACAATCAGCGATGATGAGCAGAGCAGTCGGTCGCTGCCTTGCAAGCGACAGCTTGAACAGCATTGTGCACGACTTCCTCTTTTCGATCTCTCCGCAGTTTCCTCTGTGTGTAACTCGAGCTTTTTCATAAACTGGTTCAACTGTACGGTTTAGGGTTAATGAGCATCGTTCGTCTTCATTATCAGTTTTCATATATTTCCAAAACAAAATGTCATCATCTGACCACAATAAATGATCTACGGTGGGGGTCACCAACATTCGCCTGCAAAAACAACAACATTCGCCCGCAAGGACACACGAGTAGCCCATGTGCCAGTTCTAAAAATTGCACACCATAGCGCCACTTACCAGTGAGCTGCAACTATTGTTTTTGTTACTATTCTTTTTTAAATAACACTTGCATTGGTGTGAATTTAAAAATGACAATATTAAAAAAAACATATACAAAAATATTTATATTAGATTAGCTAACCATTAACATAAAGACCAGCTAGCAGGCGCAGTGAAGATGAGGAGATGATTTACACCTGAAAACATGGCAAAAAAAAGAAAGAAAACATATAATTTTTACAGTGAATATGAGGAAGTGTGTGTCTCATTTGCGGGTCAATTGTGGCGAGAGCAAAGCGTCACAAAGTTAAGAGACATTTCAGAATGTGTCACACAAGCAACCATGCTAACTACTTGAAAAAAGCAAGCGAGTTAAATACTGGTAGCCCTTGCATTAATCGGTATCCAAAAAGTAGCTCTGATCTCAGAAAGGTTGGTGACCTCTGATCTAAGGTTTGGGTTCCAAGCAATCGATTACGCACATGTATAGGGTTGCCAGGTCTGAGTAATGAAAAACCGGGACATCTTTATGTTCTTATGCGAGGATTGGGGGGAGATATTACTGTATTAAAAACAAAAACATTTCGGATAGAAATCCAGACATTCAGATACATTTTCCTGGACTTGCAATTTAAAACTGGAACAGCCCCGGGAAAACCGGGACACCTGGAAACCCTTCACATGTGTATTTATTTAGATTCAGAAGATTTACTTCATTCTAATGAGAGTTACAGCAGAATATTCGGGGGCATCTTTCGAGTGAATCTATTATTATCCATGTATTATCATACGTACAGTGTATGATCACGGGATTATTAATAATGGGCTGGCCGAAATTTGTGAGTCATTAACAGTAACAATCTTCACACGGTGGCAAATAACCTCCATAAGTCGACCCATGATCGCTGCAGCAACTGTGCAAGTTCGCCCTAATATTTGACAATCACTGATATGCAATCAGTGTTATAATACAGAAGGATTCGCTAGAAAGAAACCTCAAATATTCTGCTGTAATATAAAGCAATCAAAAACAAAATAAACATACTACATACTTTATACTGTCACTGCATCGGCTTCCGGTTCGTCTATGCATTCAGTTTGAAATTCTTTTATTTGTTTATAGCCCGGCACACTCACTCAGATCAACAGATCAGTGTCTCCTTGTTGTTCCTAAGACACTGAGAAAGTGCAGAGGTGATCGATCTTTCTTGGTTGCAGGTTAAAAATTGTGGAATAGCCTGCCCATGCACCTTAGGCAGATAGAGCCATTCCCTGTTTTTAAGTCTCTTTTTAAAAAGTAAATTTTTTGTTCGCTGGCTTTTAACTAAGTTTGATTATTTTATTGTTTGATTTTTTTTATTGTTTGTATTTGTTTAAATTGTGTTGCCATGCTCTGTTTTGTCATATTTTTGTTTTTATCCAACATTGTATTATTTTTAATTTTTGTTTCGTGTTTTAAGCTTCTTATTCTTTTAGTCTGTGTACAGCACTTTGGTAGCTCTTGTTGTTGTTTAAGGTACAGAGTGGATTGGATACTACATACTTTGCTGTATGTGCAATCGAACAGTCAGGCTACAAAAAGAAGTGGTCGCAAAGTTGCAGGAGTTTAGGTACTTGGGATCAGCTGTACAAGGAAATAGGTGAAAAAGTGAAAGGAAAGGTTTATAAGAGAGTAGTGAGACCAGACTTGTTGTATGATTTGGAGACAGTGGCACTGACTAAGAGACGGTAAGCAGAGCTAGAAGTGGCAGAGCTTAAGAAGTTAAGGTTTTCATTAGGAGTGACCAGGATGGACAGGATTAGGAGTGAGGACATCACAGAGACAGCACATGTTGGAAAAAAGGAAGATAAGTTAGAGAGGACCGACTGAGATGGTTTGAACGTGTACAGAGGAGGGACAATGGATATATTGGTAGGAGGATGTTAGAGATGGAGCTGCCAAGCAGGAGTCAGAGAGGAAGACCAAAGAAGAAATATACAGGTGTGGCCAATGTAGACATGCAGGTAGCTGGTGCGAAAGCAGAAGATGCAGAGGGCACAGTGAGGTGAAAAAAAATTGATTCGGTCTGGCGATAAAGCGAGAGGCAGAAAGAATAAAAATGATTGGTTTGGATACTACATATTTTGACGTATGTGTAAATGAATGTTGTAACCATGAAGTGTTCTTTCGAGGAAGTTTTGCGTTTAGTTAATACACACACTTTTACTGACAAAGGTTCTCCAGGAGATTTAAATACTTCTGACTTACTGAATAATGACCCCCTAAATAAAATAAATGTGTATATACAATATTCTCTAATAATATTGGGGCCTCTTTCAAGTGAATCACCCTGTATTACAGCTAGATTTAATTCTCTGTGCCATCATGTACAGGGGTTAGACAATTAAACTGAAACACCTGGTTTTAGACCAAAATCATTTATTAGTATGGTGTAGCGCCTCCTTTTGTGGCTAATACAGCGTCAATTTGTCTTGGGAATGACACATACAAGTCTTGCACAGTGGTCAGAGGGATTTTAAGCCATT
>JAOUQV010332733.1:0-11214 GCA_028565295.1 Aspidoras spilotus
GGGTTAATGAAGGGTTAATAAAAAGTTAATGAAGAGTTAATGAAGGGTTAATGAAGGGTTAATAAAAAGTTAATGAAAAGTTAATGAAGAGTTAATGAAGGGTTAATGAAAAGTTAATGAAGAGTTAACGAAGAGTTAATAAAAAGTTAATATAAAGTTAATGTAAAGTAAAGTAAAGTTACTTTAGAATTAATGAAGAATTAATGAAGAATTAATGAAGAATTAATGAAGGGTTAATGAAGAGTTAATGAAGGGTTAATGAAGGGTTAATGAAGAGTTAATGAAGGGTTAATGAAGAGTTAATAAAGAATTAATAAAGAGTTAATGAAGAGTTAATGAAAAGTTAATGAAGAGTTAATAAAGAGTTAATAAAAAGTATTTTGGTCCTCACTAATACATTAAAACACCCCGAAGGCTCAAACTTTGCAAATCTGTGTTTGTTACAAAGATGAGAAAGAAGTATAAATATGCTTGTGTGTGTGTGTGTGTGTGTGTGGGCGTGTGTGTGTGTTCCTGCTAAACTTTGCATGGTCATCATGTCAGATCAGCCATGCTGTAAAAAAGAGCAACTGCGCCCACACACACACACACACACACACACCCAAATTTTCACACATGCCACTGTCTTACCGTGTGTGGCTGTGAGAGAAAGGCGGGGAATCAGTTACTGCATGTGTTAGACATGTCATATCCAGGTGATTGACAGGTGTGTGGGTTAATCACAGGTGACGGGGCGAAGCAGTGAGGAGAAGGAGGCAGGACATGTGTGTGTGGAGGTTGGCGAGTACGAGTCTGCAGTCACTCGTGAGAAACAGGATGGGACACATGCCGACATAGTCCTGGGTGACATCACACAGAACACACAGAGCAACTTCAAACTTAATGTATGTATAGACACACACACACACACACACCCACACACACACATACACACACACACACACACATACACACTTACACACACTTTCACTGACTGATTGTCATTATTATTTACCTGAAACCATAACTCTCAGTCTCACTCACTCTCTCTCTGTCTCCCTCTCGGTCTTTCAGGTGGACGTATCAGGACATCTGAAATTAGAGACAATTGATGATCTGCACAACATCCTGCAGCTCAGACAGAGAAGGAAACAGAGGAAAAGACAAATACATCAGAAACAACCTGAACCGGAGATCGTGGTGAGACAAACAGATGGACAGACAGACTATTTATAAGACACAGGCATACAGATAGGGAGAGACAGATGGACAGGAAGTCTGGCAAACTGGTAGACAGGTCAATGGAGAGGAAGAACGATGACATAGGGGGTTAAATTGATAGATAGAGACAGACAGACGGACGGATGGATAAATAGACACATAACACAGACTGCTTTAGAGACAGACATATGAACAGACAGAATGATGGACAAATTGACAGACAGACAGAAAATATGCATAATGGACACGTATATTGACCGAAGGACGGAATAAGGGTCAGACAGCAATATAAATGGACAGACAGGAAAACAAAAAGACTGAGAGATGGACAGACAGAGAGACAGATAGACAGGAAAAGCAATGGAGGGAGACAAATAGAACAGCAGATTGTAAAAGTCCATGTAACAATTATAAAATATATATGACTTACTAGTGTGTGTGTGTGTGTGTGTGTGTGTGTGTTTTAGCCTCAAGAAGTGGACAAAGCATTGTTTCTAACAGCTGTAGCAGAAAATAAACTGGGCGTGGTGGAGAAGTTTCTGTCTGATGGTGGAGACCCAAACACTATGGATCATGTGAGTGTCTGACACCTGTGTTATCCTAATTGGCTGCCACAGTCTGGTACCGGAACCAGGCACTGAAGCATCCCTTACCTATATGACCTATACGTGTAAATTGGACCCACTTCAGAACATGACATGAGATAAGGATGCCAAATTTCCAAATGGTTTGCGAAGCACTTGCGGTGCCCCCTATGAAGGCAGTTCGACAACAATTGGTGTACCTCTACAGAATGTCTCAGTGATCCAGGATGCCAAATTTTGTGGCATTTGACTCTTAAAATCCCCAAATATGGGCTAGTGAATGTCTAGGTGTCACTTGGAAGACGGTCCACTAGATGGGGCTTCTCTAAACATTAATATACAATACATTAACCAGTAACTTTATTAGGTACACATGGTTAGTTGCTGGTTACCACTAATATCTTCCAATAATCTGCCCACGACTCGGTGAATTTATTCATGTAGGGGTCAATAACAACTTAGTGAAGAACAAGCTGACCATCAGAACTGGTCAGAAATGTCATTGAAGTGACTTTGAATAGCGTGGCACACAGCGGGTAATATATCACTTGTGGTGGCATAGTAGTGGATAGTGCTGTGTCCTCACAGCAAGAATATCCCGGGTTTGAGCCCCGACTCTGTGGGTGACTTAGGAAATTTCTGTGTGGAGTTTGCATGTTCTCCCAGTGTTTGCATTCCGGTTTCCTCCAGCATTTTAAAAACATGCATAATATGGTAATTAGTGTCTCTCAATTGCCCGTTAGTGTGTGAATTTGTGTGACTGTGTATGCCCTATGATGGATTGGAGCCCTGTCTAGGGTTTTTCCCGCCCCTGCGTCCAGAGTTACTAGGTGGGCACTGGCTTCCTTGTGACCCTTACATTAGTATTAAGCGGGTATAGAAGATGAATGAATGAATGTTTTTGATTTCTGTTTCTGTTTCACAGTTTAAATGCACCGCTCTGCATAAAGCATGTTATCGAGGTCACGTCGAGGTCATGAGGAAACTCCTAGAAGCCGGAGCGTGCATAGAGAACAAAGACAAGGTAAAGAATAAAGTAAACAGTAATCGAATTAGCACCCCGCATAGCAGCGTTAGAAACAGGGATTAGACTCTTTCAAGCCATAACAGCTGATAAGAGATTGGGATGCTCACTCAGCTTATCCCTCAGCTTATCCCTATGACACAGTCACATGAGTTGGGAAAATTTAAAATGAGGCTAATAAGAGCTAATAAATCTTAAAAAGCCTATACGTGTGGCTGGGCGTGAACCCGGGTCAGGCGCGGTGGAAGAACTAGGCGTGGAGTGTTAGCCCGCTAGTCTACAACAGCACTAATATGCATGCTAGCATCTTAAGTTAAAGGCTAAAGTAAAAGTAAGTGCAAACTAAAAATAAGGTAGGGGCAAACACCACCTCACCAATATTTCACCCTGTACCACCTCCCCAATATTTAATCCTGTACCACCTTACCAATATTTTACCCCATACCACCTCACAGTCGTATCACCCAGTACCAACTCCCCACTATTTGACTATTTTCGTAACGGTGCAACGCTGAGCCTCACTTCTGATCTACTTATACAGAGAGAGACTCAGGTGCAACCATTTGTGCCTGATTGGCGCTGCGGCATCAATTCACGTGACACTGCCTTTCTCTGCCGTTGCCTAACATCCCAGCCTGGGAGCACATCCAACACCCCCTGGTGGCCAGCACCGGTATATACACCAAGCACATCTTGCTAGTCAAGCATCAATGAAAGATAAGCGATGGCGGAGTACGGTGTACGAATTAGAATAATGCTGTAACGGAAGATTTTTTGGACGTTTTAAGGATTTATGAGTTTACACTAGTAATATTCTTTACCTTAAAAACTTAAAAACAAGAGAGATAAAAGAGAGATCCTGAACGAGGAAGTGACCGTTTATAGTCGCTGTATAAAACACTTAGGGGCACATTTCAGGTCCCTGTGGTTAATACAGGTGTGTGTGTGTATCTGTGTTTGTGTGTAGTTGAATGCGACAGCAGTACACTGGGCGTGTCGAGGAGGAAGTCTCCCTGCACTGCAGCTGCTGCTAAACGAGGGAGGAAAACTGAACACCGTAGACAAAGTAAGATCACGTGAAAAAAAGAAGCAAATACGACGAGACACATTCTCCGCCAGGTTCTCTGAGGTTCTCTGAGGTTCTTGGAGGTTCTCTGAGGTTCTCTGAGGTTCTCCGAGGTTCTTGGAGGTTCTCTGAGGTTCTCCGAGGTCCTCGGAGACACTCCGTGTAACTTTGCAGATAATTACTGTATAATACTGTTTGAAAAATGCCCACGGTTCGATCCCCACTCGTGCCTAGTCATGGCTGAAGTGCCATTGAGCAAGCCACCCAACCCCCAACTGCTCCTCAATGGGGGCAGTACGCTGCTCCGGGTGTTCACTTCTGGGTGGGTTAGAGAAATTTCTCTACGGGGATCAATAAAGTCATCCAAATCAAAATTAAATAAAAAATGCCATAAGCAAACATGTTTCTACACTATTTCCTTTCATCTTTCGGCGTTCCCTTGCCACCAGGGGTGCGGGTCACACTAATTATCTGGAGATCTGCCACATGTTTTACGCCGGATGTCCTTCACGATCCAACCTTCACCCTTTCGGTCTTAGGGCCGGATAATTCACCTCGCATGCATGTCTTCGGATTGTTGGGGTAAACCAGAGTACTGTACCTGGAAGAAACCCATTCTACCCACATGCTACCCACTGTGCCACCTTGCCACCCCAATGTCTTTTCAATTATTATTGAATATATTATAGTTTTTATTAAATTATATTCTCCTATGTTGGTGTCTAAAGAGAAAAGGCTCCGCCCCTCAATCTAACCCTATGAGAAATAATTAGCATATTGAATTCTGATTGGTTCTTGCTATTCATTCATTCATTTTCTGCATGGGATCGCGGCCAGCCCTTGCCCACCTGGCAACTCTGGGCGTGAGGCATCAATTAACCTATCATGCATGTCTTTGGAATGCAAACACAGGGAGAACATGTAAACTTCAGACAGAATTTTCCCAAGTAGCCTCACCTGGGGATTTAACTCGGGTCCTTCTTGCTGTGAGGCAGCAGCATTACCCACTGCGCCAACGTGCCGCCTGGTTCTTGCTATATTTAGTATATATTCAATAATACATCACTGACTCCGCCTTCATTTTAACCCTGAGCCTAATCATGTGCAACGGCAAGCAACAGGATCATCAATATAAATTCACTCTGCTTTCTGTGTGTGTGTGTGTGTGTGTGTGTGTGTGTGTGTGTGTAGTTACTCAGCACACCGCTGCACGTGGCAGTTCGGACGGGTCACTACGAGTGTGCAGAGCATCTGATCCACTGCGGAGCCGAAATTAACCCTAGAGACAGAGTAAGAGTTCCCGAGTTCTAACACTGCTGTTACAGGAGGGAACGTTTTATAGATCTATAGAATCTAAACCTGACTCGTGAACGTGTGTGTGTGTGTGTGTGTGTGTGTGTAGGAAGGAGACACTCCGTTGCATGACGCAGTGAGGATCAACAGGTTCAAGATGATCAAAATGTTGCTGAT
Organism: Aspidoras spilotus; assembly: GCA_028565295.1. Lineage (NCBI taxonomy): Eukaryota > Metazoa > Chordata > Actinopteri > Siluriformes > Callichthyidae > Aspidoras > Aspidoras spilotus. Next base: position 5,345 of record JAOUQV010332733.1, read on the forward strand.
GCACGGCGCCAACATGAGGAACAAAAATAACGTGAGTGCAAAATAAAGTTGCAGAAAGACAAAAAGACACGTTGCATCATCGCGTCAATAGATCACGCTGGATTTCACGGGACGTGACCACAGGTGGGAACAGATCAAAGAGAAACAGTGATAAACATGAGCAGAACCCAAGACATCACAAAGTAATAATAATAATAATCATTCATTCATTTTCTATACCCACTTAATCCTAGTTAAGCCTGTGCCCACCAAGCAACTCTGGGTGCTAGGGCAGGAGCAACCCTAGGTCATAGGGCGCACACATAGACAAAATCACACACATTCACACATTAACGGGCAATTTAGAGACACCAATTAAACTATCATTCATGTCTTTGGAATGCAGGAGGAAACCGGAGTACCCAGAGAAAACCCTTGCGAGCACAGGGAGAACATGCAAACTCCACATTGAAATTTCCTGAGTTTGTCACACCCGGGCCTCAAACCCAGGATCTTCTTGCTGTAAAGCCGCCACAGCACTATCTACTGCACCACTGTGCCACCTAATAATAATAATACTAATAGAAATTATATTGATCTCTGTAAAATACTTGGCATTTAGCCAATCCAGGGTGCCCTTAGCACACACAGATACCTAGAGAACTGTGCTCCCCGCCATTAAGCATATGGGGGCAATTAGGGGTTAGGCGGCTTGCTTAGTTGCCCCCAAAAATTAGCAAATAGATTCATACAGTATGTAATTAGGACAATTGAATAGAAATAGTGGTGGCATCATGGAGCAGTGGGTGGCACTGTTACTGTTCAAGAAAATATTCTTCCCGGGTACTCCGGTTTACCCCAACAGTCCAAAGACGTGCATGCTAGGTGAATTGGAGACCTTAAATTGTCTGGCCCAAAGCCTGAAAGGGTGAAGGTTGCATCAGGAAGGGCATCCGGTGTAAAACATGTGCCAGGTCGACAATGAGAGTGGCAGGGAAAAGCTGGTGGCATAACGTATAGTTAGTGTGTGACTATTCCTTTGTATTTTTGTGCTTTTCAGGAGGGAAAGACGCCGCTGGAGAGTTTGCTGTCATGGCAAAGTGGAGTGAAAAACATCCTGAGTGACTTCAAAGAATGAGGAGAGAAGAGAGGAGAGAGAGGAGAGAGAGAGTGAGAGAGAGAGAGAGGAGAGAGAGAGAGAGAGAAGAGAGAGAGAGAGAAGAGAGAGAGAGAGAGAAGAGAGAGAGGGGAGAGAGAAGAGAGAGAGAGAGAGGAGAGAGAGAGTGAGAGAGAGAGAGAGAGAGAGAGAGAGAGAGAGAGAGAGAGAGAGAGAGAGAGAGAAGAGAGAGAGAGAGAATCAAGCGGGCTTCGTTACGTCTGATTCGTTTTAACTGTGATGATGATTGCTGGCAATTGAAGTGATATTCATTCATTTATTTATTTATTTTTTTCTATACCCGCTTAATCCTAGTTTTTAGGGTCACGGGAAAGCCAGTGCCCACCCGCCAACTATGGGCGCAAGGGCGAGAACAACCCTAGACAGGGTTCCATCACACATTCACACACTAATGAGCAATTTAGAGACACCAATTAAGTTCTCGTGCTTGTCTTTGTAATACCGGGAGGATACCGGAGTACCTGGAGAAAACCCGCATGTGCACGAGGAGAACATGCAAACTCCAGAGCGAAATTTCATGAGTCGCCCGACCCGGGGCTCGAACCCGGGATCTTTTTGCTGTGAGGTGACAGGATGGTTCATTGTGCCACCGTGCCACCCTGCATTGATATTATTTCTGTGAAAGTTTTTATTAACGGTGGTGAGATTTGAAATTCCGTGGACGCTCCGTGACGGAAAAACAGGAAGGAGATGGATTTGGAAAAGTTGGGAATGTGCTTTCTGGACATCTCTGGATTTTGATTGGTTGATGGTGATGGTGCTTGTGTGGACAGTTTTCATTTCCAACTAAAGCACTGACATTTTAATAGAACGGTGAGAATAATTACTTGACTTTACTTTGGTCTCGTCACTCTCAGGATGATGATGATGATGATGATGATGAAGAACAGTATGTGATGGCAGGTTCATGGACGTTGGCTGATTTTAGGAGCCGATTCAAAACTTTGTACACCACCGACATCCTTATACTACTGTATCTTTTTTTTTAGCTTTCGGCTTTTCCCCGCCACCAGGGGTTGCTACGGCGGGTCACTCGTATTGCCGACCTGTCGTGTTTTATGCTGGATGCCTTCCCTGATGCAACATTCACTCTTTTCAGCTTAGGACAGGAATATTTAGCATCTCCAGTTCACCTAGCATGCATGTCTTTTAAAACCCTGTTTTTATCTTTCGGGTTTTCTCCGCCACCAGGGGGTCGCCATGTTTAGCGCCGGATGCCATTCCTGACGCAACCCTCACCCTTTTGGGATTAGGACCGGACAATTATTCTGCATGTTTTTGGACAATGAGGGAAACCGGAGAAAACCCACGCAAACACGGGAAGAACATGCAAACTCCATGTTGATATTTTTTATTTGATTTTATTTGATTATTGATTACTTTATTGATCCCCGGAGGGAAATTATTCTCTTCATTTAACCCATCCAGGGGTGAACACCCGGAGCAGTGTGCTCCCCTTTTGAGGCCATGGGGAGCAGTTGGGGTGTTGGGTGCCTTGCTCAATGACTTGCCTAGAGTGGGAATCAAACCGGCGATTTCTTGGTCCCCAGCCCTCTAACGTATCCATTTAGCCACGGCTGACTAATCGAACCCTGGTCCTTCTTGCTGTGAGGGCACAGAATTAACACCGTGCCACATTTTGTATTTTTATTTCTCTTTAGAATGTAAATATTCCAACTTTCTCTATTTGATTGATTTCTTTCTATCTGTTTATTTAATAAATGCGAATATTGATTCGTTCGTTCGTTTTGATTCATGTTTGATTCATGACTCGATTTGTTCTTGGATGCTTGAAGAGAATGTAATTATATTTACAATATGTATTTGTTTGATGAGACACGTTTACTAATGTGATAATCGATTAAATCACCTCCTTGAGATGTTGCTGTGATCATAAAGAGCTTCCTGTAGACACCTCACAACATCAGATTCACAACCAGTCGAGTCAGCTTTATTTATACAGCACATTCATAATGTCAGCCGAAGTGTTGCACATAAACGTATTAACCACACCTACACTACGCTTCCAAAAAAAGTTGGGACAAAGAACAAACTGCCAATAAAAATAGAATACAATAATTTACAAATGTTAAAAACTGATATTGTTTTCACAATAAAACATAAACAACACGTCACATGTAGAAAGTCAGACATTTTTAAATTTCATGCCAAATACTGGCTCATTTGAAATTTTGTGACCGCAACAGAAATCTCAAAAAAGTTGGGACATGGCCATGTTTACCACTGTGAGACATCCCCTTTTGTATCTTACATTTTATGATGTGCCAAATGTTTTTTCATCTGGACTGCAGGCTGGTCAGTTCAGTACCCGGACCCGTCTTCTACGCAGCTATGATGCTGTACTTGATGCAGTATGTGGTTTGTCAACCCATACCATCAGAGATGCAGGAGTCTGAACTGAGCGCTGAGAACAACTTGGGTTGTCCTTCTCCACTTTTGTCCGAATGACACAATGTCCCTGATTTCCATAAAGAACAGATTGCCAATCTATCTAAAGAGGCTAAATTGATCTATAAAGGCGCATACACACAATCAAAAACACAGATTCACACACTAACAGGGAATGTAGAGACTAATTAACCTATCATGCATGTCTTTAGAATGCTGGACGAAACCAGGGTACCCATAGAAAACCCGCCACAAAATACACCACACAGAATGAACCCTGGACGTTCCCATCCAGGATCAAACCTGAGTCCTTCTTGCTGTGAGGTGACAGCACTACCACTGTGCCACCCTAGTTATATTGATACCGTGTTGTAATGTTCCAGCAACAGATTATTAACTTATTCTAATACAATAGTTACTCTATTAACAATTAGTGACCACTGAAAAACTATTACATTTAAAAAAATTTATTCAAATAATTTCAGCATATTAATATCCTCTCCCTCATGCAATTGATAACTCCCACCTTCAAAACTGGATATTCACCAGCTCAGCCAGAATTGCTTATTGTTTTACTAAAGGTGGGCAATATAAGCACAGCTAGCCAGCTCATTGGTCAATGAGTGTAGAGCTGCACGCAGTAGTTATACTCCCCCAGTAGAACTACCCCATAGGCTTCTATGTTAAAATCCGAAAGCCACAGGGGTTTTGAGAACTGCGTAGACGAGGAGAAGAGGTGCTTTTCCATGCAGTAATTTCTGACTGCTTTAATCAATCAATCAGTAAGATAACTTTATTAGTATTTTAACAGTTTACTACATTTCTGTGCGTTTTATTTTTCCCTGAAATGTTATGGAGCTTGTTCCTCCCTTTTCTCATTGGACAAACCTCCTTTGGTGTGCGTGTGTGCGTGTGTGTTTGTATTGTGTGTTTTCCTGACATAATTATTTTTAAAAAATTGTACAACAATATTCAATATATAAATAAAAAAATTTAAATGTAAGTGGGTGGCATGGGGATTTGGGTACTACTGTCGACTTACAGCAAGAAGGACCTGGGTTTAATTTCCAGGTGAGGATGTTCCAGTTTTCTCTCAGATTCCAAAGGCAAGCACATAAGTTTATTTGGTGTCTTGAAAGTGGCCCATTGTGTGTGAGTGGCGACCCATCTAGGGTTGTTCCTGCCCTTGTGTTACAGAGTCACCGTGACCCTAAAACTAGAATTAAGCGGATATAGAAAATAAATGAATGTGAATGATTTTTTCACATGAATTTACTACAGATAAACATTTCGTTCTTCTGTGTACTGTTTTAACTCCTAAATTACAAAAGAACTAATATAAAAATAATATAAAACAGAAAAGCTTTTAATATAAAATGTACAAATAATAACGTTCTGCACTTCGCATTGCGCAAGTTGTGCGCAGATTTGATCCTAACGAGCGCGCATTCCCATCATTCCCTGCATTCCGGCTCCCCTATCGCTGATTGGTCGGATTTGAATAGAAGACCGCGCGACTGGGTCGGTTTTAAGGAAATACATGGCGGTTGTGTTAGGAGCTGCAAGATCACTTCAGGGAAACGAAAACGTTTTAAATCGCCGTGTGTTTCAATGACAGCTGTTGCTTTGTTGTTGTTTTTATTCTCGCGTTTTATTCTATAGTTTTATCGTCGGAGGAGATCAAACGTCATTAAGGTGAGCTTTATTCATAAACAAATGCCAAGTCATAAAAAAAAAAATAAAACAAACAGAAATATAAACCGGAAGTGACGCATGTAGTAGTACCGCGGATAGATCGTGTAATAAACGATGGTTTAATGACATTAAAATATAACTGAATATTTGATTGAAACACCTGTAGGAACAGGTGCACGTGACAATACACATTACGTTTGATCTGTTATCAGCACGATGATGGAGTCATGCTTTAATGATAAAGTGACCAGGGCTGACAACATCCTGGTAGAAGACCTGAGGAGAGATCTCCGCTTCGATCTGACTGAAATCGCAGAGACTCAGGTGAGATCACTCCTGTTCATATCTCCTCTGTCTCACCCTCTCACCTCCTGTCATGTGATCTCACATTGTTGCCTCGCCCCAGACACTGTTCTATCAACTTGTCCCACACCCAGTTCCTTCACCTTGTCTCACACCCTGTTGCCTCGCCTCGTCCCCGCACCCTGTTGCCTCGCCTCGTCCCCGCACCCTGTTGCCTCGCCTCGTCCCCGCACCCTGTTGCCTCGCCTCGTCCCCGCACCCTGTTGCCTCGCCTCGTCCCCGCACCCTGTTGCCTCGCCTCGTCCCC
>JAOUQV010332748.1:0-11212 GCA_028565295.1 Aspidoras spilotus
TCCTAGTTGGTCTTCCTCTCTGCCTCCTACCTGGCAGCTCCATTTCTAACATCCTTCTACCAATATATCCACTGTCCCTCCTCTTCACATGTACAAACCATCTCAATCGGCCCTCTCTAACTTTGTTCCTGGTCACTCCTAATGAGAACCTCAACATCATAATTAATAAATATTACCGTGTTTGCATCTCTCAGTTTCCTCATGTTCTGTGAGTGTTTCATGACAGAAATAGAAAAACAGGCTGCCGGACTGATTTGTTTTCTATAAGTAATTTTCTTCTGCTTAATCCACAATGGCTCACGGGCCAGTCAGTGCCCATACGGCAACTGTGGGTGCAAGGGGAACAACAACCCTAGACATGGCGCCAATCCATCATACAGTCACACACCAAGGGCCACTTTAGAGACACCAATAAAAGCATGCATGTCTTTGAAATGCAGGAAGAATCGGGAGTGAAGAAAAACCACGCGAACTCAGGGAAAACCTTCTTACTGTGAGGCGACAGCACTGTGCCACCCCTCAGACTTTATTTAGTTTTAATATTTAAAGTGTCCGGTTTAAAAGAACAATTGTCAATAGAAAAATGGTCAATAGAAAAACTAAAAGAACAAACGATTCACGGATTGAAAACATTAGAAATTTTGTTTTTTTTATACATGTGCATTTTCTACAGCTGTAAACGGCGGGCCACTCATTATTGATTTTATGTTTGAGCCTGTGTAAATTTGAACAAGAACCAGAATTGGCCCATTGGACATCGGACACGCCTGCTCTAAAGAAAATCTTTTGTAAAATCAAAACAATGTTTTGTTTTTGATGATTCATTTCATTAGCCAAGAATCAACCCTGGTTGTGGACTCAAGTGTAAACACACAGTGTTTAACATACACAGCCACCTTTCAAGGGGCAAATATTTGCAGAAAATTCCTTTCAACTAGGTCAAAGAACATTAAAGGGTGATTTATTTCTACGAAAACTTGTTGATTATTTTAATAGTGACAAAAATTTTAAGTTCACCTGAACATGATTGCTGTAATAAAGAGTGACCTATAAAAATAAATAAAACACAAAGACTGATGACCATGTTACCTATAAACAGGATCAGGTGTAAATTTGGACCCAAAGCCATATACGGTGTTAACAACATTGGTATGGCTCATTTAAAATTTAATTTATGCTGAGGTACTTGTGTAATTTTCTTGCTTTTGGCTAAGGCACATAATAGTCTTTGCTGGATTTACCGGAGGGTAATGTTCAAGCGTAGAGGAAGCAGCATCCGCAGCTGGTTCTGCATATGCTGCACTCGGGTGCATGACAGAGCACAGTCTGGTGACTGGTAGACCAACCTGTAGCATAGACTAGCATGTCCCATGTGGGGATGACGGAACCTGTCGATCAGCTGTATGTCCCGTACAGCTCCACATGTGGCTGCACGGACTGCTTCATGGAAGTCAAGTTCGTCAAATGTGCCTGGCTCAATCCAGAAGCTCACATCATGGGTGAAACTTGGTGGGTAGAGTGAGAATGGCTGAAATGAGGCAGGCACCTGGAGACCAGGTTCAAATTTTGCAACAAAACGTGGATCCAAGGTCCAAAGTAGGCGCCAGTCTGGGATCGAAAAGATCAGAGTTGCTAGGTGGTCCAGATTAATCAGAAAGGTCAAAATGGAGCTTTTACCAAGTTGGAGTTGAGTTCGAGGAATTGGGACACAAGTAATATGTCCTAATTTTAGGCGATTCTGACATCTGAGAGATACACAATACTCCTCTCCTGTCTCCTTCTCAAACAAGACTTCATAAGGAGAAAGCAAGGCTTCCAGATTATTCTGGAGGGTCTGGGCAGGTTGGGATTCAGAAGGTAAAACAACGATAAGCAGAAGCTGATGAAAAACAGGGGAGCAGTTTGGAGAAATGGGAACTCTTTGAAAAACCAACCCGCTTAGTGCATAGATGGTTCCGGGGCTGAAATCCTTATGTTGCATAATGTCCTCTGCATGCATCAACAAAGATGGCCGTAACATATAGCTACTGTTAGAGAACAGCTGCTCTTTCATGAGCTCACAATGATTCTTGCTGTCTTTACAGTGGTCACAGGGACGGATCTCAGTTGGCTTGATCCAGTAGACTTGAGAGGAGCTCATGTTTGATGTAGTAAGTAGTTTGTCTTGGGAACAGCTGAGCAGCTCTGGAAAGTTTCCACTCATGGAAAATAGAGGCCATAATGATTTGATCTCTCTAAGCAACCACTCCTGAACAAGTTTTACAGGATGATGCGATTGTTGACCAAGAAAATCCCTGACAAAAAAAGAAGGTCCAACAGTAATATGATGTATAAATATATAACTGCACAAACTTTGACACACTGTTTAAGTTAAAATCACACCAAATATTACGTTTATTAGTTTATTTATATTTACTTTATAATGTTTTCTTTTATGTAGAAACATTTATTTTGAAAGTACACAGGGTACGGAAAGTATTCAGACCCCTTTAAATTTTTCCATTCGTTTTTTTTTTATTGCAATCATTTGGTAAAATCAAAAAGTTCATTTTATTTCTCGGAAAAAACAGAAATGTTGAAATTTTTGCAAATTTAAAATAAAGAAAAACTCAAATATCAAATGCTAATAAGTATTCAGACCCTTTGCTGTGACACTTATATTTAACTCACATGCTTCTGATCCTCTTTTAGATTGGTCTACTCCTTAATTTAAGTCTAGCTGTGTTTAATTAAATTTACTGGACTTGATTGGGATTTGCAAAGAGGATGGAAATGGCTGTGATGAACACAACATTTCAATAAAAGGGGGAACACAGGGTAACCTACAAGAGTGGAGGCAGGAGCACACAGGTAGACTACATCCCTGGTGGTTAGGATGAGGGCAAATGTAGAGAAGAGGACAAAATGGTGGAAGTCGAGTTGCTGTGATGAGTTCAGAAAGGAGTTAAGACTTTGGGTGTTAGTTAACAGCTTCCAGAGGACAGGGTAGCAGCAGAAACAATGATTAGATGGACAGGTAGGAAGGTACTTGGTGTGTCATCTGGACAGGTGAAAGAAGGAAACCTTGTAGTGAACAAGTGCAGGAGGTTTTTTAAAGCAAATGGTTAGCAAAGAAGAAATGGGACAGGGAGAGGACTGAAGAAAGTAAGCAGGAATATATAGGGTTGATGCGTAGGGCAAATAGGTAGATAGCAAAGGCCAAGCAGAAGGCCTATAATTTTTGTACAAGAGGTTAGACAGTAAAGAAGAAGAGGAGTTTTATCGCCTTTCAAGGCAGAGAGTTGGAAAGGATGTGCAGCATGTCAGGGTGATCAAGGATATTAATGAAAAGGTGAGGAGAGAGTAAGGGAAGATGGAAGGAGTATTTCGAGGAGCTGATGAACGAAGATAATGCCAGGGAAAGAGGAGTGGAAGGCATAGAAATAGTAGAAAAGTATATAGCGCGGATAAAGTATAGAAAGCTTTGAAAAGGATGAAGAAGTAGAAAAGCAGTCACACCTGATGACATACTGGTGGAGGTATGGAAATGTATAGGATAAATGGGAGTGGTGTTTTTGACTAGATTATTCAATGAGATTTTTGATAGTGGCATAAAGTTAATGAGTCACACAATGAAGATTTGGGAGAGAGTTGTTAAAGCTGGTCTTAGACAATCAGTGATTGTTTGTGAGCAGCAGTATGGTTTCATGCCAAGAAAGAGCACCACAGATGTGATTTTTTCTTTAAAAAATGCTGATGGAGAAATATTGAGGTCAGAAAGAGCAACACTGTGTCTTTGTGGATTTAGAGAAAGCTTATGATAGGGTGCCAAGGGAGGGACTGTGGTGTTGTATGAGGAAGTAAGGAGTGGCTGAAAGGACTTGTATGAGGACAGCATGACAGTGATGTAGGAGTGGGACTGCATCAAGGATAAGCTCTGAGCCCTTTCTTGTTTGCTCTGGTAATGGATAGACAAACATATGAGGTCAGACAGGAATCACCTTGAACTATGGTGTTTGCAAATGACATCGTGATCTGTAGTAGGACCAGGGAACAGTTACAAGAGAACTTGTAAACAGAATACATGTGTGTAAATGAGAGTGAGACAGGTAGAAGTGGGGAGTGTGAAAAGATGGACCGGATACAGAAAAGTGTCAGGAGTGATGTGTGACAAAAGGTTTGCAGTAAAAGAGAAAGGAAAGGTATATAATAGAGTATTAAGACCAGCCTTGTTGTATGGTTTGAAGATAGTGGCAATGACTAAGAGACAGGAAGCAGATCTGGAGGTTGCAGAGCTTAAGATGTTGAGGTTCTCATTAGGTGTTGGTGTGAAAGCAGAAGATGCAGAGGACAGAGTGAGTTGGAAAAGAGGAAGAAAGAGGAAGAAGAAAGACTTGATTAGAAAAGGGACACCTGTCTATATAAGACCTTACAGTGCATGTCAGAGCAAATGAGAATTATCAGGTCAAATGAACTGCCCAAGGAGTTTAGACAGAATTATGTCAAGGAACAGATCTGGCCAAGATTACAAAAGAATTTCTGAAGCAATCAAGGTTCCTAAGAGCACAATGGCCTCTATAATCCTTAAATGGAAGAAGTTTAGGATGACCAGAACTCTTGCTAGACCTGGCCGTCCAGCCAAACTGAGTAAAAGTGGAAGAAGAGCCTTGGTAAGAGAGGTAAAGAAGAACCCAAAGATTACTGTGATTGAGCTCCAGAGATGAAGTTAGAAGATGGGAGACAGTACTTCAAAGCCAACTATCATTGCAGCCCTTCACCAGTCGGGGCTTTATGCCATAGTGGCAGGACTGAAACCTCTCCTCAGTGCAGGACATATAAAAGACTGCGTAGAGTTTACCGAAAAACACATGAAGGACTTCCAAACTATGAGCAATAAGATTCTCTGGTCTGATGAGTTAAGGATTAAAACTGAGATAAAACTGTTTAGAGTTCATTCTAAGCAGTATGTGTGGAGAAAACATGGCAATGCTTATCACTTGCCTAAAACAATCCCAACAATAAAACATGGTGGTGGCAGCATCATGCTATGGGGTGTTTTTTTTACAGCTGAAGGAACAGGACAACTGGTTGAAATTGAAGAAAAGATGAATGTGGCCAAGTATGGAGACAATGACCCTAAGCACTTAGCTAAAATAACAAAGGAGTGGCTTTGGAATAACTCTGTGACCATTCTTGACTGGCTTAGCCAAAGCCCTCACCTAAACCCTATTGAGCATCTCTGGAGAGACCTGAAAATGTCTGTCCACAAACATTCACTATCGTACCTGACGGAAATAGAGGGGACCTGCAAGGAAGAATGACAGAGGATCCCCCCAAATGCAGTTATGAAAACTTGGTGCTTCAACTCAATACTGAACAAAATATCACTTACCATGAGATATTTCAGTTTTTCATTTTTAATAAATTTGCAAAAACGTCTATATTTCTTTTTTCTTTCTGTCAAGATGGGGTGGAGATTAAAGTGAATTTTTTTAATTTTAGCAAATGGCTGCAATGAAAAGAAGAGTGCAAATTATAAAGGCATCTGAATACTTTTCATACCCACTGTATATTTTCCTTTAGGGCATTTTCTTACAGTTCTGTGGCTAAGGCATTTCAATAGTACTGTGCAGTAGTTAGCTACCAAATTTGTACAGCGTGTCTTGGAGACTTGGAGAGTTCTTTTGACCATCACGCTTCTTTTTTGCAGCAATACCCAGCAGCCTTCATTGTATTTATTTGTCTAAAAAGTGGTTTGTTATAGCCTATGTTGCTTAATTTACAGCCATACAAACTTTTTATTTTTGATGAAAAAGTAAATATTGGAAACATAACGGTCCACTTTAATAGGTACATCTGCTTAATTGCTGGTTAACACAATTATCTAATCAGCCAATCACATAATACAATGAATATAGGCATGCAGAGGTGGGCAAGACAACTGTCTTAAGAGCAAACCGACCACAGAATGGAGAAGAATTTAAGTGATTTAAGTGCATTTGCACATCGCATAGCAGATGATGCCAGATGGGCTGGTCTGAGTATTTCATAAACTGCTGATCTACTCAGATCTTTATGCAAACCATATCTAGGGTTTACAGAGAATGTACTGAAATTCTCTGCAGAGAGCATGTCCAGTGAGCGGCAGTTGTGTGGATGACAATGCCTTGTTGATGCGAGATAGAACAGTAAATTGGTTACAGTTGTAACCACACATTACAACCAAAGAATGCATAATACCATCTCTCTTAAATATACTACGAAGAATTAAGGCAGTTCTGAAGACAAAAGGGGTCTAAAATTGTACCTAAGAAAGTGGCCAGTGAGAGTATATTAACATTTTTCATAACTGGAAATCTGGGAATCACTGAGATAATGATATATATGGGATATAGAATCTGAAACTTACCTATTGAAATATTCGCATAACTCCTCCGGAAGCTCAAAACTAACTGTCTTCTTTCCAACTTCAGTGTCCATTTTGAGTATCTTAGGCATTGTAAATGGCAAGCTTCTGGTAAAAATATGGTTTAGCCCTGCTTCCACATGAAAACCTTTATCCTGACTTCTACAGAAGAATTGAAGAGCATGTAACAATTTAATTACTTTTGCAGGGTTTTTTAGCAAGTCTAGATCAATGCTTTATAAGGCCCCTTTTCATACCATAAACATACCTGAACACAACCCAAAAAAAGGCATGGTCGTTTATTTTTGTGGACCAGTGTAATCTAATATAATAAAATATATATAGGAAAAGTCCAAATATAGGAATATATATAGGAAATATATATAGGAATATATATTATATATATTCCTATATATATGAAAATATATAGGAAAAGTCAAAATTTTATAATATAGCTGGTTTTTTTCCACATGTGAAAGATTATCGGCGTTGCACATCTTTATGTGGCAATATTTGCCCACTTTTCTTTGCAAAACCGCTCCAAATCCGACAGATTGCAAGGGACTCTTCATGCACAGCCCTCTTCAGATCAACCCACAGATGTTAGATGGGATTCAGGGCTGGACTCTGGCTGGGCCATTCCAAAGCCTTAAACTTATTCCGGTGAAGCCATTCTTTTGTTGAGTTAGATGTGTGCTTTGGGTCATTGTTGTGATGAAAGATGAAGTTCCTCTTCATCTTCAGCTTTCATCTTCAGCCGAAGGTTCTGGTATTTGGAACTGTCCATAAATCCGTCCACCCTGACTAAGGCCCCAGTTTTAGCTAAAAAACAGCCCCAAAGCATGATGCTGCCACCACCATGCTTCACTGTAGGTATGGTGTTCTTTTGGTGATGAGCAGTATGGCATATGAAGGTGGACAATAAATAGGTCACATTAAAGGTGGACTGAGTTGTAAAAATATTGTCTTGCTGTCATTTTACATCACAAAAACCTAGCATTTGAACAGGGGTGTGTAGACTTTTTATATCCACTGTAAGAAATTTTTATTTATTTTTTAAAGCAAATTAAATTTTTTTATGCCATTAAAAGGCCTTATTTTCATGCAAGATTCATGTAAAGATTTTAATGCTTTTTATACCCTGTGTAAACTATGAGCATACAGTATATGCACACATTACATATTTCATTATTCATTCATTATTATTATGAAATGTGTCAAAACTAACCACAACAAATACAGGTTTTATTTGTTTTGGTATATAACCTCAAATCCCATTCTTGTTATTGGTGTATACATTTTTTTACTATTATATCCTCTGTTATAATAATCCAATTATTATTGTAATGCAGATTGGATTAATTATAAATTAATCCAATCTGCATTACAGCCAAGCATGAAAATCAGATCAGAATAGGATCAACAAAATACACTTCCTGTGTAAAAAGAGATGCTTACCTGTAACCTGTGCACTTGTAACCTTGATATCTCTCGCAATCAAATGGCCGAATCTCGCTGAGAATGAGGCCAGCCTCAGCTGCCATGGCAACCACCTGCCAACTATTGTGCCATTCTCTCATCGGGCTGTCACATGGAGTGCCTCCCTGCCCATTGCATAAAGCCACATGCACTTCACCAGCAGACTTGAGCACTTCAGTGCAGCTGGAAAAAAGCATTACAAACCTCACTGTGCGTTTTTAAGTCTTCACAGTTGATTAAAGCAAGTTTATTGAAAACACTAAACAATTATGAAATTGGGATCAATTGGCTAAAAATAGGTCTGTCCAGCATGGCGACGTCGGGAAACAGACTCCGCTGCAGAAACTCTGTTATTTCGCTTTTCGGTCCATCCATATATGACCGTCAGCTGGATGTTTGTTTATTGTTACTCCACTATGGGTACAGAGTATACCAACTCTACCACTTCACAACACAACTGATGGTCTCAAACTTATTTCAGAAATTATTTCTTGACAAGGCACAGCTGTTAACTGAAAAGCATTTCAGGTGACTACCTCATGAAGCTGATTGAAAGAATGCCAATAGTGTGCACAGATGTAATCAAAAACAAAAGGTGCCTATTTTGAAGAATCTCAGTTAAGTTTACTACATGATTCCTTATGTGTTCCTTCCTAGTCTGGATGACTTTCGTATTCATTTACAGTGTAGAAACAAATAAGTAAGTAAAAACTTTGAATGAGAAGGTGTGTCCAAACATTTTACTGGTACTGTATATATTATATATATTAAATTAGAGCCAATTTCAATGTATATCACATGCCTAATACAGTGATCATTCATGGCATGGCATACTTGCCATACTTGTGACACTTAGTGGTTTACATTAACATTAAAAATGAACCCTAACCTTATAAAGAACTGAGCCAGGAGAGTTCGGTTCTTCTTGATGCCGCTTTTCCGACCACAATGAGGAAAATTAAAAATGATGCGGTTGTAGACATCGTGTTTAATGTCCGGATGTTTATTAAGGCATGTGCAGTCAACCTCAAAAAGCACTGTACAGCCTGAAACACACACACAATTATGCATTAACTGTGAGCATAATGAATAGTCAAAGTATGCATCGAGACTTTTAACAATGGCCAAGAAACACACATCACTCCGTAAAATGATTAGCATTCAGCTTATCATTCATCGTAAGAGGAAATAATAAGGATCATAAAGCCAAAGCATGCATACATTAGCGTAAAGAACAAGGCACACTATCTGTCAATTCTTCTATGAAGACTCCTCTTCTGTGAAGCCATGCTGTTGTAATGTATGGAGTACTGCATATATTGTCTTGCTAAATTATGCAAGTACTTACCTGAAAGAGATATTGTCTGGATGGGACAACGAATTGTATTAGAATCTATTATCTGTTTGCCATTGATACCTTTCCAGATGTATAAGCTCTCTATGTTATAAGCACTAATGCAACCCCATATCATTAGTGATACAGGCTTTTAGACTGTGCACTGAATAACAAGCTGAATGTCTGATCTCCAATTTAGTTCCCAGTACATGGTGTCAGTGAGGCTGAAAGTACATCAGTGCAAGAAAGGGTGCCTTACTTGTCAACAGGGAAGTCATATTACAACTTCTTTCTGAAAAGTAGGCAGAAGCAGTCGACTCAAGTTCAGAAGAATGAGACTGTCTGCAGGATATCTAACCCAATTGCCAGAGGAGTGGAATAGCAACCTCACCCCCAACCCATTATGCTCAGCAGCAGAGAGGATGATCCAGGGGTGAGGGACATTAATCAGGTTTCCAAAATCTTGCGGCAATACAATGTATAGGTAAAACACCCACGAAAGAGGGCGCTCACTTGATAACCCAAGGGATTCCATCAAGTATATTAACAACCATTCCTATACAACAGAACTGAATGCGGCATAGCGTGTCGTCATAGCAACACGTATCCTCAATCGCGCAATGATTCGTCTACTGTTTTAGTTCAGGCATATACTGTATATGTTGGATAAGAATATTGGATTAGTGGATATGGTGCTACCACAACTCACTGATGTTGACGGTGCCCCTCACCTCGTTCTTTTAAATGCTGGATGTTGGATGCAGCGTGTTCCTGAGCAACGGCTTGCTGTTCGGTTTGTAAACAGGAGGCGGTGATGCTGCCAAATTCACCCGATTCACACACAGCCACCGAGAAGGAGAAGTTTCCTTCTCCAACCAAGAGCACTGCTAATCTCTCCATCTTCACCTACTACACTTCCATGATGTCCACTAGAGAACTAGAGATTTAATTGTGCTAAATTATAACCTTACAAGGGTCAGGATAAACGAGTAAAATACGTTTATATTGCATTAAAGAAGCTGAGAGAGAGATTGATGTAAAAACTAGATTAAATCAGAGGATACATTAACGCGCATTAGTTATTAAAATATATAAATTTAGTCATTTGAAGACAACTTCTATTTAGCTTTCTAGTTGTACCAAACAGATTGAGTTCCAATAAAATATCTCCGGGTGGAAACTATGGCGAATGCTTGAGTGTACACTGGTTTCGTTCCTAATATATTTTTTATTTTTATTTTTCATTCTTATTTTCGTTTCACGTTGTTAGACAAACACTAGTATAAGTAAATAAAGGAAAAAACGAAATTATATAATAAAAAAATGAAACTTGCAAATTTGTTAAAAAATATCTCGAAGCCCGTTACTTTACTTACGATTGTAAAACGAGACAAAATAAAACACGATGTTCAGTCTAAAACGATATAATATATGGTGGGAAGTATTAACACATTGGTGTGTTAGGTGTATTTATTAAACAGTTCACTAGGCTGGAAAAGCACCAATCAAATGAGTCCGGTGGAAACAACAAACAGGATTCGATTCGATTTAATAGAAGTTATTATAACTGTAATCATCTAATGACAAATATAACAAATTAAATAACAAACGTGTAACTTTTGTTTAAAATTCCCTTCTAAACAGACCCACAAAGAATGCTCGTCTGGCTGTAAGGAGAGCTTTGTCCCAAATGGTGCTTTATTCTCTGAATGCCTGAGAAAGTGCACTACAAGTTCGGTGCCTTTTTTTTGAACACGTGATCAAAGACTCTTTCCCTTGTGCAAGAGATAGTAAACAAAACAGTTTAAAGATGTATAAGATAAATGTTGGACACTGTTTAACATCATGTTAATTAAATAGATTGATATGTAAATGGAATCATGTCATTTCTGATAGCGAAACACTGTTGCAGGATTCTAAATTATCTCAAAACACCTTCTTCTTCTTCTTTCGGCCTCTCCCTTTTATCAGGGGTTGCCACAGCGTGTCAATCTTTTCCACCTCACTCTGTC
>JAOUQV010332773.1:0-11211 GCA_028565295.1 Aspidoras spilotus
GCCATGACTTGCCTAGAGTGGGGTTCGAACCAGCGATCTCTTGGTCCCCAGCCCTTTACCCTATCCATAAAGCCACGAGTCTATTCAATGATATTTATTCTGTAATTAATCAAAATTGTGGACTAGTTATTAGAAAGGTGTTTCTCTTTCACTTATCCTTCATCCATCCCAACTACGATAATAATCCTGGGGTCAAAAACCAACCTATTACTTGTTCTGGTCCCAAGGTTATTCAAGATGAGTATTTAAACGAAAAACATATGATAAAATTCATATGTGGTAATATATACCATAACGTATTGGCTGCAGACTGGGTTAAAAATGAGAAATATAGTGACAGTTTCAGCCAAACTTTGCGAATCAATGCTGACGTTTGATAAGACATGTCACACGACAGATGATGGAGAGCTACCGAGAAGGTCAGAAGAAGTTGTGAAGGAGACATTCTGTTTGTGGATATAGAGATGGAGAATGACAGGGTGCCGTAGGATAAAAGGTGGTATTGCATGTGGAAGTCTGCAGTGTCACAGACGTTTTGTACAGAATAGGTATGACAAAAGTATGACCTCAGTGAGATGTGCAGTTGGGGTCACAGATAGCGGGTAGTGTTGTTGCGTCACAGATCCTCAGGTAGTATGCTGTGGGAAAGTTCTGGGTGAAGATTGCCTGTTCTTCCCATGTTCACCTGAAATTACTCCGGGTGCTGCGGTTTACTACCACAGTCCAAAGACATGCATGACAGGTGAATTTTAAATACTAAATTGCCCGTGGCATATGTACTATGTATATAGTACATAGATAGGCATCCATATAGTACATGTATATGACCTTGTGCATGGATCTAACCTTGTGTTTAGATTAACATTTATTGTGTCATAAGAAAATGACAAAAACAATAAACATACTCTCTTATAAAAATTTTCATCTGTTACAATGCCACCATTATACCAGCTCTGTGTACTTTAAGATAATATTTTCATTTGTTTAATTCAGGCTATATTTTATTATTCATGTAATTGGATGGATGGGAACCAAAATCATATCATCATCTTTCTGATTTCAGAGCGTGACACCATACCTTGGAGGAAGCCCATAAAGTCAGTGTCACTTGTAGAGGAAAATGATCATACAGTGCTGGAGCTCCTGAACAAAGACGAGGAGAATTTTCCTACACTTGATGCTGGTGTGCAGGTATAAAGTACACGTTTGCTGCATTTGAAGCACAGCCATTTCTGAAGATGAAAGTGTAACATGAATATTTTGAATGATATTTGCATAGTGAACTGTAGTACTTACACTAGTTTATTCGAGTATTGTACAGGGTTGGCCATTTATATGGATACACCCAAATAAAATGGGAAGTTAATATTACCAAGCATTCCCATTTTATTTAGGTGTATCCATATAAATGGCCCACCCTGTACTATATTTTGAATTATCACTGGATTAGAAACTCCTGCATAATAACAGGTTGGTCCTTATTTTTTTATTATTTATATCACACTGACATGAAGGATCAGACTCCATAAGGTGACTTTATTAAGCATGTCAACCCATGTCTGCTGCCTAACACATTGAGGCTGCTGTGTGACCTTTGGCAGGATGCTTGTTAATGGTGTATAACAAACATGGTCATACTGGCCAGTCCACACCTGCAGCTGGGTTTGAAACACTGGCACCTCTGTCCAAGGTCCAAGTCGATCTAGTCACTCTGTTTTACCCATAGCAGTCAAATGTTGTCTTCTGCTGTGCAGTGGACCATTCAAGAACTTATTTGAGTGCTAATTGCTGCGTAACCACTAACTGGGGCTCTTTTTCAGTTACCATATACTACCTACGATGTAGTTATCAGAAGGGTTTGGCGGGGTGGATGGATGGATTCATGTAATGTGTGTCTTTAGGTTGCTAGTATTGAAGGGAGTAGGAGAACTGAGAAGAAAGGCTTGCAAAAGAAGGCTGGCACAGGTAAGTTAAGGGAATTCATTACTCTTCAGAGTTTAAATAGTTTAATTAGTATAGTTTTAATTTTAAATTTGAGACATGCTCTTTATCTATTCCCCAGTCTCATTTATCCTATTTTTCAATTTGCCATTCTGCTGTGTTGATGAATAATGCACTCTTGTAAACTGGTCCTGGCAGACACATACTGTACATATGTTCTTGCAGAAATGTAACCTGTTTGATATGAACCTGATATTTGAAATATGATATAGGAACTTACAGTCCCGGAAAGCAAGATTTACTACTGCTGTGCTCAGACTTATTCACAAAGCAGCATTAAAAAGCATAAAATCCAGGCATATATTTGTATAAATTTTACCCCTAGTGATCAAGCTGAGAAAGGCAGTGGCAAAAAAAAACTCACTGACATGAAGAGAAGAAACATTTGATAAGAAACAGACTTGTGGCCATTCAGCCATCTCAGGGCAGTGCAGTAATAAATCTGTAGAAATATATGTAGAAAAAATGTGTAACCAGGTGTTCATTTAAATTCTTGGACAAAGTCTATTTTTATAACTATTGTGAGGTCTATTTCTGAGTGCAAAATTACCAACCTATAAAATACCTATGGGGTAATTGATTATCCCAGTTTACAAAAAAATCATAAACCTTTTTTCTGAAAACTGCAGTGACATATCTACATTTATATTTATAGCAATATTTATATCTTAAAATAAGGCTACCCTATAACACAAAATCAGAAAATAGTTGGACAGTATGCAAAACCTGAAGATATTACGTTCTTCGTGAACGTTCCATCTCCTCCAACAGTATGTTGTCAGCTATGGTTGACTAGTGGTCCCTGATGCAGTGTCATCACAGACTTTCAGCTCAAATTTGAACATGAACTGTGCACTGAAGAGAAAGAAAAATGTCAATCATTTACAAAGAAACACCTTTTTCCCCATGCTGATTTGGCGTTGTAGTAATATCTCCAGAAGCATCAAATAAAAGCTTGAAGTCCAGCATCACACTCATTTACTGATGCACATAATGTACTTTGCTTCTTCAACAATGTTTTGTTTGCCATAAAGATAAGACTATTTTACTTGAATGTCTCAGGTATCAAAGAACAAACCAAGAATCCTGTTCACAGCGGAGAAAGAAGAAAACAGACTGTAAGTTATCAAAAATGTTTATGGTTATATGCGTAGCTTTCCCTATGTAATTTATTTAATTTTTGTGTTTAATGATATATACTTTAATGTTCCCCAGAGGAAAGATTATGTGGATCAAGAACAAAGAATATCTCCATCCCCTAGGGAGGAATCAAACCGTAGACCTTCTACTACCTCACCTACCTCTTCAGCTTCAAAGCCCATAAAAAACACTCCTGTGTTCACAACAGCATCTCCCAGAGTTCCCTACAAAACAACATCATCATCTTTGTTAGCTTGCGCTCTCCCGACCCAGTCTCCAAATTCTCCTGCTTCACTCACAAGACCCCCAGATTCTTTCAAGCCAACCCCTATGCAATCTCCATCTGCATCTGTTCCAACTACAAGAGCCATAGTTTTTACTGAGGGTAACCCTGTTGAGATTCAAGCTGCCCTTAAGCTATCTGAAGTGATCCAGATATCTTCTCAGTCTGGCCATGTCGAACCTCAATCTCCCTCTATGCTTGCTACATCTGTACATACCCCAGTGTCCTCACAGTGTAACCCCAACCAGCGTCTGCCTTTACCCAAACCAATCCCTGTGACAACAACCTCATTACTTAATTCCACTCAAACAATTCAAACCCAAGTTCCAGATCCAACTGCCTCTTTAACTACCCTTGTGCCCTTGAACCATGTCACTGAGGCTGCCTCTCCCATTCCTTCTCAAACAGTCACAGTTCATCTGTCTCCAGCCCCAACTGACCCTGAATCTGTATCTAACTCATTATCTTCCAGTTCCTCTACTCAAACTGATCCTTCACTTTCTCATGCCCTTTCTCAAACTACCTTAACAACTATCCAGGGTCCTGTCCTTACCACCTCACAAACTACTTCCATCACTGGGATGCCTAATTCACCAGATCTTTCAGCTGCCTCAAAATCCCCTCCATCCCAGACATTATTGGAGCAGCCTGATTCAAGTAATACCCCTACACTTGTTCATGTCGCCCACTCGACCATTCCTGCTCAACCAGTTCCTTCTCCAGCCCACTTTTACCATGTTGGGTTTGGTACACATTTGCCTTACCCACTCTACCCTCCATACCCAGCTCCTGTGCCATATTTATCTTCAAATGGATCTGTCCCCATGAGATATCCTTGTCCTCCTCCTGCTCTCCCACCTGCACACTTCTCTCATAGTGCTGAATCCAGCTTGTATGAGCATACAGTTTCACCGGCTAGAGGTAAGGTTGCTTATTGTACTGGTCATACATTTGGTACATTCGTCATGCATGAATTCATTGTTTCTTGCTTTTAATCTTCACTTTAGCAGATGCTGGGGGTGCATTAGTGCCTGATTCCCCACCCCAGCACCACATCACACTTGCACAGATTTGCCAAGACATCCTTTACCCTGGTTTTCCCCAGAATGACAAGGATGAACTTGTACAGCCCCCACCATTGTCCCATGACAGTACTGGAAAAGACCTGCCAAGTGGTAACATACACTTAATCTGCTTTATTGACAATTCTTTTACACAGCGATAATGTTGGAGATGGCAATTTAGGAATGCAGGATTGAGCCTACATTTGCAGTTTTTTTTTATTTTGTTCACATACAGGTCATAAAATTAGAATATCATGAAAAGGTTGATTTATTTTCATAATTCCATTCAAATAGTAAAACTGGTATATTATAAGCATTCATTGAGGTGCATGGGGAGCAAATGCGGGTTAGGTGCCTCAATGGCACTTCAGCCGGGACTTATTGGGTCCAAACCCCCTTCTCTAACCATTAGGCCACAGCTCCCCTGACTAAGTTTCATGACTGTAAAACAATGATAATTATGGAGACAATAGTCAACAGAAAGATTTTAGGTTGTGTTTATCACTTACGAATGCATCATAAAGATGCTGAAACCAGTTTCATGTGTGCGACAAGTTGAGCAAAGACTCCCATCAACAACCGTGCTTCTTCGCTTCTCCGCAATTATGTCACATTGGTTGCCGAAGGCAGGCAAACTTTGTCTCTGCATGAAGTATGCTGAGGCCTTTAGTATATACCTAGTTACCTCACTCAAATAATGCCCTATTTAAATATCCACAATAGTTTGTGAAGGGGTAGCATTTTAAAAATGCACGTATTCTTTACAAGTTACAGTAGTAGGAAATTCATAGGAAATGTGCTGCTATTGTCTCTACAGTCTCAGAGGACAAAGCGGCTCATTATCATTTAAAGTAAGAGACACAGTGTTTGGAAAGAACTGTTTTTAACAAGATGTGAAGACCACTAGTATATGCGCCATTTGTGTTTTCATTAAATGGCATTGGTCTTCCACAGTATAGTAGTGGCATAAAATTTAACAAAAAGAACAATTTTTAGTCATTTAACATCTTGATCATTCGATGGTCATTCACGTATATTTTAGTCTTATTTGACTCTGAAACTCTTTTCTTTTACTTGCAGATACAAGAGTCCTTAGATTTTTCTTTAACCTTGGACTTAAGGTAAGAAAGTCTGATTATAATTTTATAAGATTGTCCTATGTACACATTGGTTCTTAGTTGCCTAAATATAGCAACTGTATAAATCTACAATTTTGTTGACGTCTAGTTCCATTTAAATATAATAATAATTCATATTGTTATTATTTTACTTATTGTGATCAGGAATTGTAGCAAAAGGCTTGACCCAAAAACACCATCCCACAATTGCATTAGGAATAGAATGTGTCTGACCATTTCTAAGTTTATGAATTCATAGATCACTGTAGACGGATCTAAAAAAATAAATTTCCAAATATAAATAAATTGATTTTATTTATGGCTCCCCTTTTAATTGGCTGAATCCTTTACTTAATTTATTCTGCCCACAGGCATACCTATATCAGATATTGCCACCGGTTTCCTACCTGGCACCATTGGTTCAGGCCTACCACCACCAGAAGCAACTAAATGTTTCTCAGCCTCCTATATCCTGGCAACCAGACAACACCCTTAGGCCAGTTTTTCTTTCCCCCAACTTTTCATCTACTGGGAGCAGTCCCACTAATCATGTTGAGGCAAGTGGCATGGTATGTAACTCATCTCCGATGGAAGCTGGGGTGTTCAGCCATCATTCATTGCCTGTGCATATGCCACTGCCCTTTGTCTCCCACCCTATGATATATGCAGACGTGCATTCACTGCCCCCTTCTGGTACATTGCCACAAAACTCTGCCTCTCCCCCAACTGTAGGGCCTCAGAATGTTTCTGTCCTCTATCCCCAACATTATGGAATGGAGATCCCAATATCTGCAGTGCCACCAATAACGGGAGGTCAGGAAGGGCAGACGTGTTTGACTCCACAGGTAGAAAGACCATTTTGGCCAAGTCAAAGTCAACAACGTTCAAAGAGAGGAGACATAAAGTCAGGGGCTGTCCCTGTTACCATGGAAATTCAGCAGACTAATGGAGATCAGGAAGATGTGAATGGTTGTATTATAAATAAAGAGGCAGCGCTGATGACCAATGGAAACAGACATGAGAAGGATGGTCATTCCACAGGATCCACAAAGGAACACTGGGAGACAGAAAATACAGATGTTGGTGATGCAAATCTTAAAACTGGACAGGTCAACCCTAATCAGTCCTACAAATTTGGTAGGCCTGGCCAGGAAGACAGAGGATTCAGGGGGCGAGGCTCACGTGTAAGGAGAGAAAATACAGGATGGGAAAGGCACGATGGCCACCTGCCTTACCACCGAGCTTCCGGAGGGAGAAATAGGGGTCGAGGCTACATTAACACCAGAGCAGAAGGCTACCCAGGCAGACAGTTCCAATCTGCTCCCAAAAGCTGAGAAAACACTAATTTTCTTTTTCTCTCAGCTCTCCTGAAACTGTTTTAGTTTAAATCTTTTTTTACTGTTGCTTTCTCTAAAAGGAATTTATTTATGATTGTTCGTGTTAATAAAAGCTTTTATCTCTGGGTGAGTTTTCTCCAGTGAAACATGTGCACACTAGGTTTTGTTGTTCTGATTTTGTTTTGCTACATGTTTGACGTATTGTTTTTAATTTGTGAAATGATTCTGCAAAAAGAAAATCACTTGCACAAATCTCCAGCTCAAAAAGTGTCCATCAAAGACAATTTGCCAAGTTTGCTTCTTGAATTCTGCTTTTAAACTTGATTTGTTTACTCAGAAAACACTAACTGGAGAACGTTGTGTTTTTATGCAAAATGCTATAATATGCAGAGTATCATCATACTACATCGGTGTAATTGCAGCCAACGTATATACAAAATACATTATTGCCAAATGTTTGTGGAAAAATGACCATGACATGTTCCAGTAGTACCCCTGTGCATAAAGTAAACTCTATGATTACATACTAGTGTGTTAAGGTTGGCTCAGGTGTCCGCCTCAGATCCCTGAACTTAACCCCATTAATCTTCTGTGGATGAACTGGAAAACTGAAACACACTGGAACACATATGCAGTTGTGTTGAAAATAATAGTGGTCTAACATCACTGATGAGAAATGTATGGCTAGGTGTAGCTGCATAAAGGACAACCAACCTTTGTGTATAGAGAAATATTTAACTCAGTTGTTTTAAGCCCTGCTATTATTTTCAACACAACTGAAGGTATTCTGGTTATGAGTCCAGAACACTTTGGATATCTGCAGATCTAACTGTAAATAAGGCTGAAAACCCATGATCTGGAACAAACCGTTTTAAAACTTGGTGTTTGAATGATATTCAGTAATCTTGTATTTATATTCACCTACATTTAGACCCATTAGTCCATTACTCATTCGCTTCAGCGCAAAACCAAAGATAGCAATGTTCTTGCTAATTTGCAAAGATCTGGTGAAGAGGTGACGTTTAAATACGGTTGTTTTATTACAGTTTGCTATTTTGTGATTATTTTGGTTTTTTTTTTCATGTAAGCGTTTGTTTTCTAGGTTTTGTACATGAAATGCAACCTGACTGTGTGTTCTGTTTAGAATTAGAGCCTCAAGCACTTTTATTTCTGATCAGGAATCCTATGTAGGGGACGCACTTTTCTGAATTGAAGCCTAACGACTGCAGCTCTGTTTCTCTCTAATCGGAATGTCCGATCTTTATGTCTGATCTCGTGGAGTGCCTTAGATTTCATTTGGAGTTGCAGCTCTCGTACGTAGAGGAGTGTGCCTTCTAAAGAATGTTTGAGCAGGTTTGAAATGGAGTGCCTATGATTATCACATGACAATGCAACTGTATGCAATTTTGATACGGAACGTTTAATAAAGAGAGATTTGCTTTGCTCGAATGAATTATCTGACTGTTTTTGTTTGCTTATAATGACATTGATTAATCACACAACAGCACATGTTTTAACAGGAGTAACTGTTGGACAGTTCTTTTTACCCATCATGCCCTGGGATAAAACAAATGCATTCAGGGCTCCTTTTGCATAGATTACTGCATTGTGGCATGGAGGCAATCAGCCTGGGGCACCTCTAATGTGTTATGGAATCACTTTAATAGCAGCCTTCATTTCATTTACATTGTTGGGTCTGGTGCATCTCATCTTTCTCTTGACAATACCCCATAGATTATCTTTGGGTTAAGGTCAGGTGAGTTTGCTGGCCAATCAAGCACAGTGATATTGTAGTTGTATTGGTACTTGTCAGTGTGAACAGGGGTCAAGTCCTGCTGGCCAATGACATTTCTATTCCCAAAAGGATTGATGGTAGTGGGAAACATGAAGTAATCTAAAATTTCCTGTTAGACGGCTGCGCCGCCTTTGGCCTTGAGATAACACAGTGGGCCTACACTAGCAGATGACATGACTCCCCAAACCATCACTGATTGTGAAAACTTGCAGGTTGGATTGTGTGCCTCTACACTCTTCCTACAGACTCTGGGACCTTGATTTACAAATTAAATGCAAACTAGACTTTTATCTGAAAACAACACATTGGACCAATAAGCAACAATCAAGTTCTTTTTCTCCGTAGCCCAGGTAAGATGCTTCTGGCGTTGTCTCTTGGTCATGAGTGGCTTGATACAAGGAAATAGACAATTGTAGCCCATGTCTTGGATACGTCTGTGTGTGGTGACTCTTAAAGCACTGACTCCAGCAACAGTCCACTCCTTATCCTTAGCAATGGCCTTTTGTGGCATACCCTCCTTCTGGAGTAATGACTGCTAATGTCTTCCCAATGATTGTTCTGCCTACTGAACCAGACTAAGGGACCATTTTTAAACACTTAGGAAGACTTTGCGGGTGTGTTGTGTTAAATATTCTAATTTTCCGAGATAATGATTTTGTGTTTTCTTTGACTGTAAGCAATAATCATCAACATTAACAGAAATAAACACGAATTAGATCACTGTGTTTGTCATGAACATGTGTTTCATTGTTTGTACTAAAGTTACTGAAATATTAACTGTAGATATTCTAAATTATTATATGCACCTGTGCTATTGTGCTTGGTGACGTATAAACTCATGTATCTAGCTGCAGAATCTCAGAAACCAGTTATGAAGCACCTGGTATACAGGATTAAGGATGTGGAAGTGGGGAATCCGCAAAATTGACATGGTCTGTTACTTCATAACCGAGGGGCTGTGTGTTGTAAATACAACTCTAACATGACTCACTCAGAATATTTAAGGGGGACGCATTGTCTATAATGGACTGACAATGATTGGTCCCCTATTGCAGTACCAGGCTCTAATTTCTGTGAGCTATTTAGAAAGAAGCGTTCTTTAACAAAAGGCATACTACATGATTAGTTGCACCAGTTGCAATGGGACTAAATATAAAACCTCAATGCAATAATGAACAGATGTGTCCCGATACTTTTGTCCAGCATATAGATAAATGCATATAAACACATGTTAAGTTGAATATTTAATAAAATGCATCATGGAATAACGCGTAAAATATGATCGGACTATACATTCGTTTGACCTGCATTTATCTCCTACACCTTGTCTCAGGTAAAAGAAACAAATACATCAGTAAGAATTATCATCGGTCATCCAAAAAGCAAATGGAAGTCTTACCCAGGCAAGACATGTTTTTTTATTATATATATATATATATGTATAAATAAAAAAAAAGCACAGGGCCTGGATAAAACTTCTATATCAACAGTGTCCTCTCTCCTACACTTCATGT
The DNA here is from genome assembly GCA_028565295.1 of Aspidoras spilotus. Lineage (NCBI taxonomy): Eukaryota > Metazoa > Chordata > Actinopteri > Siluriformes > Callichthyidae > Aspidoras > Aspidoras spilotus. Next base: position 10,253 of record JAOUQV010332773.1, read on the forward strand.
CAAATTATTTTTTTTTCCCTTAGACTTGACGTATGGTGGAGACATATGCCCACTTGCCTCATTTTCTATTTACTGGTCAGTGATCCCGTCAGTTAGCACTGATAAAAAGGGGGAAGGATGTGATAATTAACGCTACTGGACATTGGTGATATAGATGTATAAAATGTTGAATGCAAGCAGCCTGAAATGCTTCTTTCTAGATGATGTTACATGTTGGGAGAGGCATATGCCAATGGAACAGGACCATATTTGGGACGTTTTATTTTTTTTTAAACCTCCGGGCAGAAATGGACCCATCAGTCATCCAGGAAAAAGTAGTTGCCAGTCTTCTTTTGTTCCACGTCCTAAGAGAGTATAAAAAGTTTACAATTTAATTCATGTTTTCTAACAAAACTTTAAATAAATAAATATGATTTACGGTGTTAGTCGAGCAAGTATTCACTTGATTGTTCATTCAACTTTGAGTCCAAACACGCTTATTTACAAATGTTCCCCTTAACTCTTGGTCCCGGGATTATGACTGCATGAGAGTGAGCAGAGCAAATTGTGGCCAAGAGAAATCTTGCGTGTCCATTTTTTATTTATATTTGTTAGCAAACTGTTACGGGATTTATTCGGGTCGTATATTGCTTCTTTTTGTTTAGTCTGTGTGACAAAATGCATAGGGGTTAGACAATGAAACTGAAACACCTGGTTTTAGACCACAATAATTTATTAGTATGGAGTAGGGACTCCTTTTGCGACCAATACAGCGTCAATTCATCTTGGGAATGACACATACAAGTTTTGCACAGTGGTCAGAGGGATTTTAAGCAATTATTCTTGCAGGATAGTGGCCAGGTCACTACGTGATGCTGGTGCAGGAAAACGTTTCCTGACTTACTCCTCCAAAACACCCCAAAGTGGCTCTTGATACATCACATAGACTTGCTGTCTTGGTCACAGATGCGCCAGCAAGA
>JAOUQV010332798.1:0-11210 GCA_028565295.1 Aspidoras spilotus
TTTTCCATTTAATCCACATTGGGTCTAGCTAGTGCCCACCTCGTGGGTATGAACAACCCTAGACAGGGCTCCAATCCATTGTAGGTCACACACACACACACTCTCATTAATGGGCAATTTAGAGGCACTAACTGACCTAACATGCATGTTGTTGTATTGCAGGAGGAAACCGGAGCAACATTTCCCCCGGGGGTAACATTTAAATATTACATAGACTTTTCTAACTGTCTGTCTAAACGTATGAATGTAAATCTCTCTGTCTGTCTTAATACGTCCTCTAAGGCATTTGTTTGTTACTGTATATGAGTCTAAGGTTAAAGTTCACGCTTGTTTTAACTTGTAGACTCACTCTCATTCCACGGTAATGAAGTGAGGATTTGACTCGTGTTTACACTCGGAGCCTCTGAAGAGTTCAATCGGAAGCCGGGATTAATGAGTTAAATTTTACAACCAGGCATCACATGGCCCACTTGACATTTCCACCATGACTGTAGGCTCATATTTGCTTCCTGTATCTCATATTGCGTCCTCCGTAGACCGTTCCCACTACCAACCGTTTGTCTTCCTGACCTCTAAAATCAATATGTAATTCAAATTAGTAGCTGGGAAAAGAAAAGAAAAGAGAAAATAACACTAGATAAGGGCAGGGTGAGAAAGCAGGAGATAAAAATGCCAGAGGATTGAATCTGAGAGTGAAATTATAAGCGCTTGTTTTTAAATAAGACAGGAGTTTAAGTGCAAGAAGAAAAAAAAACAAAGACTCTTTACTGGGCCGATAAATGGGATTGTAAAAGTTCAAGTGTAACGTTAAAGCGCGGTGTAAATGGCGCCATGGCATTTTTAAACGAGTCTAATTGGGGAGGATGATTTCTGTATGGATTAACACTTGGCTAGAAAGAAACGATGCCATACTTAGAACTGCTTTGTCGCACGTGGAAGTGTGAAAGTACAGTGCTTTCAATAATGAAGAAGAAATCTAAAACTAAACAGAAAACAGGTGCGGGTAATTACTAAGCATATTACAATTAACAGTGAAACAAAACAGCTGCAGAAACCTGGGACTTTTCCAAGACTGTGAGACAAACTCACTTTCAGTTACCTGAATACGGGTAGAGATACACGCCATTTAATTCCTTGCTTAGTTTTATGTGATACTGCGCAACAGGAAGTGGAAACTAACGTGCTTAAAAGTAGAAGACAGGGAAAACTATATTCAGCAGATTTGTTCGAATAATAATAGTTTTAATTAGTAGAGAAACACAATGGCCACCTCAATTTTGGACCATTTTTTAAAACTACCCAGTCTTGGGTCCCAGGATATGGGTAAAGTTTGCAATAAGTATCCCCAGATGGTATTTTGGGTTTAAAAGTTGAATGGATTTGTTCATTTGCAAAGTACAGAGTGGGGCAGTTGTAGACTTGTGGTTAAGGAACCAGCCTTGCGACTGGAAGGTCCCGGGTTTGATTCTGTGTACTGACAAGTCATGGCTGAAGTGCCCTTTGGCAAGGCACCTAACCCCAAGGTGCTTCCAGTGCACTGTGCTAGCTGCTCCCTGCTCCGGGCACGTGTGCTCACTTCACCAGTGTGTGTGTATTTGTGTGTTTCACTGCACAGATGTGTTAAATGCAGAGGACCAATTCCACTGTGTGCAAACAATGTATCACTTTCAATATTCGGTGGTGAAGTGCATAGTACTGTGTCCTCAAGAAGTTCCCAGGTTCGTGCGCCAACTCTGTATGTTCTTTCTGCGTTTGCGCGGGTTTTCTTCAGGTACTCTGGTTTAGTCCCACATTTCTAAGACATGCATTATAGGTTAATTGGTGCCTCTAAATTGCCCGTTAGTGTGTGATTGTGTGTGGGCGGCACGGTGGCGCAGGGGATAGTGCTGTGTTATAGCAAGAGGACCCGAGTTTGATCCCCGTGTGGGGCGACCTGGAAATTTCTATGTGGAGTTTGCATGTTCTCCCCGTGTTCGCGTGGGTTTTCTCCTGGTGCTCCAGTTTCCTCCCACAGGCCAAAGACATGCACGTTAGGTAAACTGGAAATGCTAAATTGTCATTCTAGCTGAATTGGAGATGGTAAAATTGTCCGCGTTGCATCAGGAAGAACATCCAGTGTAAAACATGTGCCAGATCCTAATGCGAGGGACTGGCCGTGGTGACCCCTTGTGACAGGGAAAAAGCCCAAAGATGAAAAAAAAGTGTCTGATTGTGTGTCTGTGTGCCCTATGATCATATGGCGTCCTGTCTAGACGTGTTCCTGCCCTCGCAGCCGAGTGGCAAATTGGTCCCTGGCTTCCCACTGACCCTAAAACTAAGATTAAGAGGCTATAGAAATGAATGAACAAATGAGCGGGAATATTGGCAGTGTTACCCGCCATTTCATTTCTTGCTAAGTTTAAAAGTTAAAATTGTGATACTTCCTTGTATCACTGCGGTGATAAAATAAAGCAGAAAAAAGTAAAACTAAACAGGAAACAGGTGTAGGCCATTAACAAGTATTTGAATATGTACTTTACAATTAACAATTAGCCTTAGCAGATGTAGAAAGTAGGGACTTTTCCAAAGCTACTCATTTTCAGTTACCTGTATACAGGTAGAGCTACACTCCATTTCATGCCTTATTAGTTAATTAAAGAGTTGTTCGTTTGCAAAAGGAGGTGGCTGAGGTGCTTAAATAAGTTAGAGGAAAAGTAAAACTAAACAATAAACAGGTGACGGAAATTAAAAATTACTTTTATCAATGAACAAATAGCGGTGAAACAAAACAGCAACCGCAAACTGGGACTTTTCCAAAACTACCCATTTTCAAAGGTATAACAGAGAACGTGTGTCGGCAATTAGGAATACATTCATTAGTGAATCATTTAACAATTAGCATCAAAACAAAATGGCTGCATCAACTTTGGTCTTTTCTGAAGGTACTTAATCTCGGGTACCCCAATACAGGTACAATTAGTTATTTGCATGACCAGCTCTATACAGCTATCTAAGTGATTTTGGGTGTCCGTGTGACATCTCGGTGGCAGCCATGATTCATCTGATTCCTTCACGCCTGGCCGACTGTGACAGGTGAAAATCAGAAGCCATAATTGTCACATCGAGATGAGGAGCCGTCCACCAGCTGTGCCACTTCCGTGTCCATCGAGTTTGACAGCATTTACAGCGGGTTAAGTCTGGACAACAAAGAAGAACCATATGGAACCATCTGAGGGCATCGGAGCGGGACGAGTCGGGTAGGTTGATGGCGGACATGCGAATATCCAAGTCTCACTTCAAGCGTGAGGCGTCTCACTTTTAGCAAGGCTGGAAAAACAAGGTTATCATTTTCCCAAAGCCTTTAAAATTTTAAATGAGTAACAGAGTTGATTTACCGTCCATGTTGGTTTGTTGGTCAGTGGTTTGGTTGGATGGTTGTTAGTTTGTTTGTTGTTGTTTTCCATTTGTTTCTTCTTGTTTTTGTTGTTTATAGGTGAATTCATTGGTGGTTTGTTTAGTTTTCTGATTGGTTGTTAGACTGGTTGTTGTTTGATTGGCTGTTTGTTTGGTTGATTGTTTGCTTTGATGGTCGATTTGTCAGTTGGTTGGTGGGGTGTTGCTTTGGTTGGTTCTTTAGTTGGCTCTATGTTCGGATACATGTTTGGTTGTTGAGTTGGATGTAAAGTGGCACAATGGCACAGTAAATAGTGCTGTGGCCTAACAGCAAGAGGACCCAGATTTGATCCCCATGTGGAGCGACCTGGGAATTTCTGTGTGGAGTTTGCACTTTCTCCCCGTGTTCGTGTGGGTTTACTCCGAGTGCTCCGGTTTCCTCCCACAGTCCAAAGAAATGCATGTCAGGTGAATTGGAGAAGCTGAATTGTCACTGACTTGTGTATGTATATGACTTGAGTATAAGATGTGAAACTTGTGTGTATGAATATGAACTTGTTCCTGTCGTCAATATGAACATCGATGACGTAATAAACTAATAAAACAAAAAGTTAGATGTATGTTTGGAAACATGCTTGGTTGTTTGGTTGGTTGTTTAGTTTGTTGTTTGTTTGGTTGTTTAGTTTGTTGTTTGTTTGGTTGGTTGTTTGGTTTGTTGGTTGGTTGGTTGGTTGTTTGGTTGTTTGGTTGTTTGGTTGTTTGGTTGGTTGTTTGTTTGGTTGGTTGGTTGTTTGTTTGGTTGGTTGATTGGTTGTTGAGTTAGATGATTGTTTGTATAGATTTTTTATTGGATCTTGGTTGTTGAGTTTGATGTATGTTTGGAAAACATTTGGTTGTCAGGTTGTTTGTTTAATTGGCTCTTTGTTTGAATACATGTTTGTCTGATTGTTTGGTTGTTTGGTTGTTTGTTTGGCTGTTTGGTTGGTTGTTTGGTTGTTTGTTTGGTTGGTTGTTTGTTTGGCTGTTTGTTTGTTTGGTTGTTTGTTTGGTTGTTTGGTTGTTTGGCTGATTGGTTGGTTGTTTGTTTGGTTGGTTGTTTGGTTAACTGTTTGGTTGGTTGTTTGGTTGGTTGTTTGTTTGGCTGTTTGGTTGGTTGGTTGTTTGTTTGGTTGTTTGGTTATTTGGCTGATTGGTTGGTTGTTTGTTTGGTTGGTTGTTTGGTTAACTGTTTGGTTGATTGTTTGTTTGGTTGGTTGTTTGGTTAGTTGTTGAGTTGGATGATTGTTTGTATCGATGTTTGATTGTATCTTAGTTGGTTGTTGAGTTGGATGTATGTTTGGATAAACATTTGGTTGTCAGGTTGTTTGTTTAACTGGCTCTATGTTTTGATACATGTTTGGCTGATTGTTTGGTTGTTTAGTTGGATGATTGTTTGTATCGATGTTTGATAGGTTGATTAGTTTGTTGTTGATTTGCAAGTATGTTTGGATAAACATTTGGTTGTCAGGTTGTTCATTTGGCTCTGTGTTGGGATAAATGTTTGGTTGTTTGTCTGGTTGGTTGTTTAGCTGTTTGCCTTGTTTATTTAATAGCAGGTGGCACGGTGGTGCTGTGAATAGTGCTGTAGCCTCACAACAAGAGGACCCATGGGGCAATCTGGGAATTTCTGTTTGGAGTTTGCACGTTCTCCCCGTGTTGGCGTGGATTTTCTCCGGGTGCTCCGTTTTCCTCCCAAAGTCCAAAGACACGCACGCTAGGTAAATTGGAAATGCTAAATTGTCCGTATCCTTGTCATTAGAATAGACACAGGGGGTTAAGGACGACCCTAAACAATAAATAAATAAATAAATATTTCAAAGTGAAAAACAAAAACATTTTCGTTCTTTATTTTTTTGATCTCTTCCTGTGATCTGTATGTAATGATGAATGGTGTCGAGTTGAAGTGGTTGTAGGTCTGGACCAGGATTTGAAGATGAGACTGGACAAAGACTAACGTTGACTAATGACGAGTGTTATTATAAATATCTCGCAGCACTCCATGCTTTCAGAACTTAATAATCTGATATGAAATAGTTACAGCGCCTGAGCTTCACAAACCACATGCCAGATCAGTTTGGAGGAAACGAAGTGCCATTTGTTAACATGCTTTTATCGAACGAGTGAAGTGCGATCGGCTACTTGAGTGTGAAGTGACGCTTCCTGAGAACCTCTTATTTGCATCTCATACCTGAAAGCCTACATGATTAATGGCGCAGAATCACAGTGCCCGTTTTTTTGACTCAGTGGTCAGGAACGACGCGTGAAAACCTTCTGCATCCTTTTTCTTTTCTTTTATGACCTTTTTATTCGTTTATTTTTATTTCCTTCAATATTTCCTCCAATATTTCTTACACTCGGACGTCTCGGTGCTTGCAGGTCTTTAATGACACCTGCATTTAGAGTTTTACTGAATATGTAGCAATGCTTTCGCTATAGTGTCACGAATGTACGCTCACACTCGGCTCGCCGTGGCGCTCGTTTACGTTTTTTCGAAACCGTCATTAACTTATTTTGCTAATTAACGCCATGCTGCTCTATAATTCTCGCTGAGATGGATTTAAATAGAAAAGAGAAAAAGAATGTTTTCCCGCAACGCCGAGAAAAATTCGGAGCTTTTCTTAAGCCTTTTATAAGTGTTGCTCGTTCTGTTTGAAGGGGGTGGGGCTTTAGTTTTGTTTTTTATTTTTTAACCATTAAACCATGGACTTCAGGATTCTTGGTATTTGTCGAGTTTTAGTTCTTGCACAGTTGTAAGAAGTGACATTGTTTGTTTTGTCTTCACTTCTAAGGGCACAAGGGCGCTTCTGCTATTGGTTTCAGCCCCACTATGGACACACTTCTCCTAGTAATTCTGCACAGCTGTGTGCAATGGGGCTTTGATGATCTGGATTGTTAACGTGACTTGTGTACAGTATTTGAAGTAGTGTTGCTGTTGTGGATCACGTTTCGGCATTTGTGTTCATGTTTTGTTGTGTTTGTAGTTTTGTACCATGTCCTTTGTGGTACATATCTTCTGATGATGATGATGTTATGAGCCGTGACTGTTATCCGCAGATTGTGACGTCATCGGATTCAGATGACATGGACTACATGGATGACTATTTTTATTTATTATAAGAATAATATAGTCTCTTTTGTTCCAGTCTCTTCTGCGTTGTATTCCTGTTGTGGTTCAAGGCAAGCGAATATAGACACACTCCAATTCCGAGTGCGGGGGATTGTGTTGGTTCCTTGCTGTGCGTGTTACATAGGCTTCTAATTATCATGATTCATTCTGTCATAAATTGATTCATGAGTCATTCATTTCCATTAATTCTTAAAAGATGTTGAAAAAATCAGATTAATTTATTATTAATATACAAAGGTAATTGTTAAATGATTTGTTTAGTTTACTTCCATGTATAGTTTTACATTTTTGTTTGATTCATTAACAACAAATTCTACAAATTTGGGACTTTATATATGATTAAAAACTCATATTTTATTGCAAAAGAAGATAAAGATTTTTTTATTATTGCATGAAAAATATTAGCTCATGTTGAACTTGTTCTGGGCCATCGGCTGGTCATTGGTGTAGATGTTATATATAGTAGTGGGGCCTGCACACTACCTTGAGACAAGCGGTTCTGTTGTCGCCACCATCGACTTTCAAAGCGCCTATCTTTGATGAAGGCTCTAATGAGGTCTGTGAGTTCCAGGTCTTTTGTCATCTCCGGAATCTTGTTTTTAGGATGAGGCGATGGTTTATTGTGTTATATGCAGCAGACAGATCAACAAAGACGATTCCTGTCACCAGTCCATTCTGGAACCCATCTTAATTATGCTGTCAGATTCAAAAGTTGGTTTGTTGTGGATTTCCCAGATTGTAATCCAGCTTGTTGAGGGATAATGACTGGTTCAACAACTGAGACAAGTCTACGGGTGGCATAGCAGAGAGATTGGCCAGAAACCCAGCAGGGCAATGATTTTAGTTCTTCTTCAGATCTTTAGGATGTTTCTTGTCAGCATATAGTTGTTCATCAGCTCAAGGACCCAGTTCCGTTTCAGAAGTCCAACGTCCAGCTCAATCTTCTCTGTAAAGATATTATCCAGGCTAATGGCAATCTTAAGGGTTTTGATGCCGATATTGAGCTCTTCAGCAGTGAGTGGTTCTGTCAGTCTGGTGGTTTGGGAGTACATGGATTTTTCCATTGAGCAGCAACTGATTCGCAACTCGGTTAGCCGTGGTGGTATATTGTAGCTGTACTTGTATTGTAGTTGATGGACCATTACTGATTTTCCAGATGAGAAGGAGTCAGGTTCGTAGAGCTGTTGGTATTGCCTTATATAGTCCACTATTGAGAGCTTTAAGTGCGGGAATGTATTGAGTGCAGCAGACTCTTGGAAGCACTCTTGGTTTCCTGGTGCACTAGCTTGGTGAAGATTTCATACATTTTGCGCACTTCAATGTACAATCCACAAATGCAAATTAGAATTGTATCATGCAAAGAAGAAGCCATACGTAAACAGGACCCAGAAACACCGCCGTCTTCTCTGGGCAAAATCTTATTTGAAATTCACTGAGGCAAAAATAGTAAACTGTTCTGTGCTCAGATGAATCATTCTTTCATTCGTTCATCTTCTTCCGTCTAATCCACATGGGGTCACAGGCCAGCCAGTGTCCATCTGGCAACCCTGGGCGCAAGGTCAGGAACAACCCTAGACAGGATGCCAACCATCATAGGGCACACACAACCACACAATGTAAGTCAAACAGTTACACACTAAGGGCCACTTTAGAGATGCCAAATAACCTAGCATTATGTCTTTGTAATGCGGGAGGAAATCAGAGAACCCATAGAAAACCAGTGCGAACACATGGAGAACATACAAATTCCATATGGAAATTCCCACTCGTCCCAACTGGGATCAAACCCGGGTCAATCTTGCTGTGAGGCAAATGCACTACCATTGGCTCAGATGAATCAAAATATACAAATAACCAAGGACCCCCAGACCCCTGTGTGGACTATACTAAAAAAATATACATGATAATCGGCAAAACCTCTTTACTCTTATGGTGCTGTTGATTTCCTATGGAGAGAACAGCACCACTTTCTCAACGCTGTCCTCCTTAAAGCGCCGCTCACTGTCCAGCTGCTTTTATCCTTCTTTTGTTATGCTTTGCGTGTTGCTGACCTCCATGAGGTGCATCCTATAAGCCGGTTTAAGGCCTACGGTTTCAGCAGCCTTATGTCATCGAGGAAGCTGATTGGACGAGCTGAAAAAGGAGATCTAGACTAATGGCACAGCTGTTACTAATATTCTTTTATTTTTTTTAATCATATCTGCATTCCTTGCACGCCCCACTCCTATGCCAATGCAGTGAATTGTGCCCATCTCTGATGGAATGCGTTTGGCTTAAGTGTCAATGACGTGGGCATCTGTACACATCTGTAAAATGGAGCTATTAAACCGCTAACAGTTTCTCCAAAAGGTAAACGTGAATGAGACCCGGCTTCTAGTTTGATCACGCTTCTTTTCATCGTGATACCTATCCTGCTGACAGAGACACATCAGTGCTCTTCCTAAAACCAGTAGGTGGCCCTCATCGGTGCTGCCCAGGTGTGAAAATGATCTAATAATCAGAACAAATTGAACGTGAATTAAGTGAAATTGAAATAAACAGGGTGTGCAGACTCGATGGGAATTAATTCAGATTTATCTGCTGGGTTTCATCACCAATTTTGTGCACTGCGGGGACACAATTATCCTCAGAAGAGGCTGAATATTATAATGTTATAACACACACACACATACTTGTACACACCTCCTATCCTGCGCACAGCCTGGGGTTTCCTTGCTGCTCTGTTTATTCTAATAAACCACAAATCAATGTGTAATCATGGCACTATTAGAGCACCATGTTTTTTTTTCCTGTACACAGAAAAGAAAATGCTTTCCGGCAAATTTTACATAACTCTCACCCACCAGTCACGTGTCAATATCCGAATAACGTGTAAAAAACATGAAAATGTCTCTTTTACAACTATGCTATAGAAAAAGACCATTTTATAAATTAAATCTCATGAAATCTATGTGAGAAATGAACAGGATTCGGTCGGCATAGGGACACAGTGGATAGTGCCTCACAGCAAGAAGATCCCGTGTTCGAGCCCCGGGTGGGGCAACTCGGGAAAATTCTGTGTGGAGTTTGCATGTTCTCCCCGTGTTCGCACGGGTTTTCTCTGGGTACTCTGGTATCTTCCTGCATTCAAAAAACATGCACGATAGGTTCACTGGAGTCTCTAAATTGCCCATTAGTGTGTGTCTGTGTGTGTGCCCTATGACGGATTGGCGCTGTTCCTGCTTTTGCCTCCAGAGTTGCCGGGTGGGCAGCTTTTTGACACTAAGACTAGGAATAAGCGGTTATAAAAAATTACTAAATGAATGGAGAGGATTCATCTTGAAAAGTAAATCAATCAATCAATCAATCAATAAATCAATAATATTTTAATTGAGAATTGATTAATTGTGTAAGATCATGTGACTAAACCGTTCATGATTAAGAACAATTCTCGAACACAAACCACCTGGGTGAAGATGCACTGAAACAACACGAAATGAATCATTTACAAAATTAACTAAATAGGTGAATCATGTGCTTGAATCACATAAATATATGAATCAAGTAGTAGAGTCACACTGAATCATGTAAAAGAATCACACATGAATATTAAGGAATTATTTATAGAAATGAATGAATTAAGCATGAGAATCAAAATGAATGAATCAAATTTAAGAATCATATACAGAAATGAATGAATTAAATATAAGAATCACATGTAACCATGATTCATTCATGCATTATTATAATCCACATGAGGTCACGGGACAGCCAGTGCCCATCTGGCAAATCTGGGTGCAAGGGCAGGAACAACCCTAGGCAGGGCGTCAGTTCATCATAGGGCACACACACACATTGTCACACACATTCACACACTAAGGGGCACTTTAGAGGCATCAATTAACCTAGCATGCATGTCTTTGGAATGTGTGTGAAAGCCAGAGCATCCGGAGAATACCAGTGTGAAAATGAAGAACCCGGGTCTACCACTGTGTCCCCGTGGCGCCCCGTGTAAAAATTAAGGAGTCATGTATGAGTCACATATAAATGAGCATGTAAAACATGTAAAATACTCCCATAAGAATATGAACGAATCATACAGTATAAGAATCAACACGAGACATAAGATGAGTCATGTGTAAGAATCACATAAGGAATTGAATTAATTATGAAGAAGAATGAAATGTGTCTTGTTCAAGAGAAATGAGAAAATGAACGAACCACGTATCAAGTCTAAAAAAATGAATGAATCGTGGAAGAAATCTAAAAACGAACGATTCGTGTAATAAGAATCATTTAAAAAATTCATTATTCATTATGAATCAGATCAATGAATCATGCATAAGAGTCACATAAATAAAACAATAAATAAATCATATGCAAAATCCCATGCAGAAATGTATATGAATCATAATTATTACAAATGAATCATTCATAAGATACATATATATGAAAATGAACAAATCGTATAAATCTAGATCAGAAATAGAAGAATCATCTAGAATCGTGCAAAAACTAATAATCGATATTATACTAATTATTATTATACTAATAATCGATATAACACAATAATCGAATGACTCGTATTAAAAACTCAAATGAATCACATAAAAAAGTCACATGCGATAATGAATGACTCCCTAAATGAATCGTGTACAAAGCTCAAGTGAATACAAATGAATCGATATGAGAA
>JAOUQV010332809.1:0-10605 GCA_028565295.1 Aspidoras spilotus
AGATCAGATATTGTACAGCAGTTACTGGGGGTGTGAAGTGTGTGATGCGTAACATGTAGTTTATTGCTTGGTGTAGAAAGCATAATTTGTAAGTCTGGCTATGTCTGATCAGATCTTACACTCAAGCCAGCTCCACCTCCATCACAAGTAAAAAAAAGGAGCAAAAGGAAAGTAATTTTTGAATGTGTAATGGTTTAAAAACACATGACTATTCACTTATTTACTCAAATACACAATAGTATGTGAATGTGAGATTGCCTGAATGGGTGAGTGCCTGAGTGGTATGTGAAACGGACGACTAGGGTGTATCCTATGTAAAGCCAGCCTTTATAATCTGCTCATCATGTTGTTGTAACTTCTTTTTTGACAAAGAAGAAGTTGAAGCAAATACCCTAAAGTGTAAAAAAGTGAAAGTGATACATGTTTGCACACAGCGGAATTGGTCCTCTGCATTTAACCCATCCGTGCAGTGAACACACACAAATACACACACAGGTAAAGTAAGCACGCGTACACGGAGAAGTAAGCAGCCAGCACAGCGCCCGGGAAGCAACTGGGGGTTAGGTGCCTTGCCCAAGGGCACTTCAGCCATGACTTGTTGGTACTTGGAATCAAACAAGGGACCTTCCGGTCGCAAAGCTGGTTCCGTTACCACAAGCCTACGACTGCCCCAGTTCACAGACATCCGGCACCTCAGAGATGAACATTCTGTACAAGCTGAATATTAAGCTAAACTTTCTAGCTCATGGGGCGGAGACCAGAATATGAATGATGTGGAGGAATTCACCATCTATATGATCAAAATACCCTTAAAGGTAACAATCTTACGATTAGTCAAATACAAAAAAATGTATGAATCAAAAGCTTTTGCTAAAACAACAAAACAAGAAAGATGCAGTTAAATGAAGAGCCCTTGAAGATGCTGTAAAGAAAGTCTGTATCCATATTTAAAATACATACTTTAAAACTAAAACAGATAAGATCAATTTAGCAAGTGAACAGGTTGAGGTTGAGGAAGGTTGAGGAAAAATTCAGACTAATAAAGCAGCTAAGTCACTGTAAAGATCTAGTTTGTTATTCTAAGAAGAAGAGGAAGAACCAGCCTTTATCACCAATATTTGTACCCCAGCCAGAGCTTAAACACAAGGAGAACAATCCGTGCATATTCCCACTATAAATCACCTTGACATGAATCTATCGGCTGCAAACACAATGAACATTAATGCAAAAATGAATTGACTTATAAATGGGAACTGCATGGGGAGAAATATAATATACTCTGAACATTTAAAATACACAATGTTGGAATGTCTTTTATCGTACCTTGTGCTTTTAGTTAGCATGGTATGGACATGGTATTCAGGTTCCAACTCAGTGGCTCACGGCAAGTATCACCTACCTCTTTTGAGGTCCTACACTAGAACTACAGCAGATTTAGTATCATTGTAATTCTGTCAAAGAACTTATTAGTGAAAATCCTAGATAGGCTGCAGGATGCCTATGAATACATTCTTCTGCCATCAGTTTGTTTTTTTCATGCCAATAGGTCAACTATTGATGCCATCTTATTATTAAAGTAAAGTGATACATTTTTCTCACAGCGAACATAGGTTAAATGAGCACATGTGCCCGGAGCAGTGAGCAGCCAACACAGCGCCTGGGGAGCAACTGGAGGTTAGGTGCCCAAGGGCACTTCAGCAATGACTTTTTGGTACTTGAAATTGAACCAGGGACCTTCCGGTCAAAAGGCTGGTTCCTTAACCACAAGCCTACGACTGCCCCACCATGTGCTTGAGGAATCCGATAAATTCTGAGCCACTTCCATAGATTTGAAGACAGCCTACAACTGGATTCCGTGCAAAGCCTTGATGAGATTACTTGAGATTAAAATTAAATGTCTGCAAATATTAGCATTCCTTAGAGCATTATTCTGATATGAAGGCGTACATCAAAGGATCTATCAGATTGTTTGAAAACCAGGTTGAATGTAGACAAGGAGCCCTGGAATCTCCAGTTCTTTTTAATATCTATATGGACTTTGTGATTAAGAGTGCTCATCATGATGTACAGTGGTTATACCCCGGGACTGGCTTTAAAGTCAAATTCTGTATTCGTAATAAGGTATCACTTATGTAGAGGGGAAAACAGAATAACAATCATTCTCCCGATTTGAACTAAACAATGCCATAAGCAAAAACCGAACAAGACCCTTTAGAACCCTATGCTTACAAAAATAATTGAAATATTTAGCACATATATGCAAATTAGAAAATTAAGACATGAAAAAGCAGGTACTATTTAATGATAGCTCCCCATTTTGGACAAAGCTGGAGAGACCGTTGGACCTAGATAGCCTACAGATCAGGAAACTGATGATGAATACAATTGATTTTAACAAACAAGGTAATTGATCAATTCAATGAATTCTGAGAGAGCGAAAGCTTCATAAAGGGAAATTGATGATGTTGATGATGATGCTGACCTCAATAAGCAGCTTTTATTTACTGTAAGCACTTCCCTGTACCAAAGCAATTGCTACTCTCACAGTAGAGTAGCTGCAATCAGAGCCAGAGATCCTTACCACTCAACATGCAGACTGCAAATATCTCCATTTTTCAGGACTGCAGGTTTTGGAGAGGAGAAAAAATATTTTAAAGGCAGGATTGAATCGACAGAAAAAAGTGTCATGACGTGTTAGGAGTGATGTGTGACAGCAAAAGTGAAAGGTAATGTCTATAAGAGAGTATTGAAACTATCATTGTTGTATGGTTTGGAGACAGTGGCACTGAGTAAATAAAAGACAGGAAGCAGAGCAGCAGGAGACAGAGCATAAGATGTTAAGGTTCTATTTGGGAGACAGGATGAAAAACATCAGAGCAACAGAACAGTTTGGAAAATTGGGTGACAGGGCAGACTGAGATGTTTTGGACATGTTCAGAGTAGGGACAGTGTATATATTGGTAGAAGAATGTTAAAGAGATTGAGCTGCCAGGCAGGAATCAGAAAGCAAGACCAAAGAGGAGACATATAGATTTGGTAAATGTAGACATGCAGGTAGCTGGTGTGAGAGCAGAAAATGCAGAAGATAGAGTGAGGTGGAAAAGATTGACTCTCTCTGGCAACCTCTAAGAAAGGGAGAGGCTGAAAGAATAAGACTTTTTTCCTATAAATGTTACTGAATTTGTCTGGTTTTATTGGAGATTTTGGTGTCCTGGACATGAAATCACATAAGGTTCAAAAGCTGAGCATAGAGGTGACCCACAGTGCTCTGTGTACAGGCTACTAATGTGTGTAAAAGAGGCACTGATCAAAATCAGACCAAGTATTGCAGATGACTGCTTGGGGTTATCTTTCAAAATATCCTTCTTTCATTATGATATCTTCTAACTTCACAAACATTCCACAAGCATCCCCACAGCATAATACTCCCACCGCTGTGTTTCACCGTCACTGAATTGAATCAAATACAAAGTGTTTTAAAATCACTTTTATATCAATGTTTGACAGATGTGTCCTGATAGGAATAACTTGATTACAAGCACTTCCACATATATAGCTCATTCACATATCTGTACACATTGCAACACGTTTTTTGTTTATGCCTGTTTTGTACTATTTTCTAGCTGCTGTGACACTTTAATTTCTAAAGTTTTACCTTTTTTGTCTGTCTTTAAATTTTTTTCTTTTTTCTTATGTCACTTATCACAAATTATTGAGATAACAGAAGGTGTGTAAAGAAAATATATGCAGACTGCTTTGTGTTCACTGTGTCTTTGTCGTGCTACTATTGCTTATAATGGCTGTTTACCGTCAGGAGGACAATACGGGACGACAGGCAGGAAGCAGCAACTTTATAGGTTTAAAAATGATTCAATGTTTTTATATTTTTAAAGGTAAGTGTTTATTCAAGCATCCAAAAGACATTTCAGGTATGTTGTATTAGTTGAACATAAATCATTATTTTGGAATTCTATATATGTTATAATTATATATGTATATCAATTTCACTTTGACCATATAGTGAGTGTACCATAAGACCATAGCTAAGGGTACTTAAATATTTGGTCTTAATTCTAATTCATCCTAAATAAAGGGCTCTGAGAGGTGGTAAACATCATGTTTGAATCTTACAAAGAGAGGACTGCATCATATCAAAGGCCTAGAAAAGTCCTTTTTTGTATGTTCTCTTTCTACCACCATCAAAATGCCTTAACCATATGAGCTACATTAGAGTAATGGAGGAGCAATGGTACCAGGCGTGAGGTGATGTCTCTCTCTTTCTTTGCTTTTGCTTGCTGCCCTGTATGTTCTCTCCCTCTCTCTCTCTCCCTCTCTCTCTTTTTCATACTCAAGGGGCAAGGAACACACCATCTAACATTGAGGGTCATCCATCCACCTCCCTGCAGATGTTTCCTCATTTTAAGGATTACATTTTCCCCTGGTGTGACTTATTCCTTTTCCTTTCTTTTTACTGAAAAGTCAGACTTTAGTGGAACAAAGAGATCAATTAACTCCTTTCAAGTGAGATCAAAGCACTGTGGCTCCGTGTCTACCATGTATATCAATTAAATCACTTGGGGGATTCAAACTCCACCATCCTCCAACCCCTGAACACATGATGCAAATAGGTAGAATACATATGAAAATAAATGATGTATACTACCATATAAAAACAACCTTGTCCTTTAATACACCTTCAAACCTCAAGTCACCCAAAACTTGTGTAACTATCTGTTTAGCATTTATGTAATGTGTATAACTTTTATTCATCTAGTTATTTTGGTAGAATAAAGAAATATATTGGCTAAACAAGCAGGGGCATGGGAGAGAAAAACATAAGGTCTCAAGCCACAGACAGGTGCAGTGACCCTTTTCACCTCTGAAGGTGCCACTTGCAGTTTATTAGACATTTATGGCAGGCCGGTGCTTTTTTAAATGACTGCCTGACTGCAATAAGAGGGCAGCACATGTGCTTTAGCAGCAGTTCCCCCACAGGGAATGCGATGCATTTCCCAAGAGCGCTGGGCCCTGTTTGAGGTTTTATTATGCTGAAAGTGGTCCGGAGGGAAACAATTCACAGGTATGGAGGAATTTGTTGTAGCAGTAGAGCTATTCTATAAATGCTTGACTTTTGTCTTGAAGCTCATATAGCATTTTCTTTAAATTATGTTATAAATATAAATATATATATATGAGAGCAGTAAAACAATTACTTTTTAAAACTCCATCCTTACAAATGAAAATCTTAAGAATGGCTTCAATGTGACCGCAAAAAAGAAAAATGATCAACGTTTATATCACGAGGATTAGAGATAATAACCAAACACCATATACAGAGTTAAGAGATCAAGTAATAAAACATATCATGGAAAAAGCTAAAAATTTGATCTAAACAGTTATAAACAAGGCAGTCCAAAGCCGAAAAACAAATCCAAAAGGGACAAAGCGAAATCAAACACAATAACCAAAGAAAGGTCATAATATTAAGACAAATGCAACACTAAGCACTTTTAATAAATGAAATAAATCTGTAACAGCTAACCTTATGGTGAGAGTGAGCACGGGAGCAGTGTGAGTGGCAGAGGGAGAGCACATGACAATGACGTCAGTGCGCATAGCCTGCTGGGAAATGCAGTCCAGCATGTTGGAAGATACGAGAGGAGAATATGGCAGCTTTACAATCAGGTAATTATTTGGCCCCTTAATTTAAAATCCTTACCCCGGCCCCTGTTTATTGTCAAACTATTGTCAGTATCAAACCTCCCATTTAATTATACAATGGAAAAAATCACAGCAGTTGTAGCACAGAAGTTGCCCATGCATACATTCTTGGGCGGTCACACACTTGATTTAATATTAAGATTAGGATTAAATATAGACAATATAGTTATACTTTCACAGTCTGATCTTGTTTCAGCCCATTATCTTATCAAAATGTATCAAAATAGTACAGGCTCAAACGCACATTTACAACAAGTACTGCAGATCATTTTGGTAGTAAACTCCCAAATTTATCAACTATGATTTTATCGCCCTCCAACCCTACTGAGCTTAATCCGGCAGCTGAGCACCTAGATTCAGTACTTCATTGTACTCTGGATAACGTAGCCATAATTAAAAGAAGATTAATTAAAGAGAAAAAACTAGCATATAGTGGTATAATGTTTTCACAAGAACCCTGAAACAGACCACCAGGAAACTAGAGCGTAAATAGCGGCAGACAAACCTTTGTGTGCATCAATCAGCATGGAAGGACAGTCTTGTAAACTATAGGAAAGCTCTCAGTGCTGGTTGAGCAAAATATTTCTCCTCACTAATAGAAGAAAACAAAAATAATCCTCGCTTTTTATTTAAGACCGTAGGAAAACTAACTAGGAAGAATACCGCTGGGGAAGCGTATCAGGTTGTAGTTGACGATTTTATGATTTTTTTTCAGTGGCAAAAAAGGCACAAAATCAATACTGTAAATCTTAACCTGAGTAACCCAAATCAACTAGACGTCAATATATTAACCCTAGACCAGAGATTGTCATACTTTAATCCACTCAAAGAGACAGAGTTAATTTCACTAGTTTCATCATTTAAATGATCAGTGATCAAACCTTTGATTTAACAATCTAATCTTGACCCCTGCCAGCTGTCAAATTATAGACCAATATCTAACCTCCCCTTCCTCTCCAAGATCCTAAAAAAGGTTGTAGCGCAGCAGTTATGATCATACCTGAAAAAAAACAATATATTTGAAAATTGTCAGTCAGGATTTAGGCCCCATCATAGCACAGAGACAGCAGTGGTTAAAGTTGTAAATTATTTGCTACTGGCCTCTGATCAGGGTTATGTTCCTCTGCTTATATTGCTTGACCTAAGTGCAGCTTTTGACACCATCGATCACGCTATTCTTCTTTGTAGTATAAAAATGTTTTTGGAATTGAAGGAACAGACCTGTCATGCTTCAGGTCTTATTTGACTGACCGTTATCAGTTTGTAGATGTAAATAGCCACTATTGTATGAGCAGTAGGGTAAGTTTGGTGTCCCACAAGGTTCTGTCTTAAGCCCATTACTATTTCTATATATATATGGGTAATATCATTCACAATCATAATATCAACTTCCACTGTTATGTTGATTATACAAAGTTATATGTGTCAGCCAATCCTGACGACAGACAACAATTTACTCGAGTTGAGGAATGTGTGAAGGACATTGACAGTGGATGATTACACCATGTACAGCTGTAAAAGACCTTGGTGTGATTATTGATTCTAGCCTGTCCTTCGAATGCTATCCCACCAGGATAGCATTCTTTCACCTTTGCTAGAAACATTGCTAAGATCAGAAATATGCTGTCACTGAATGATGCAGAAAAACTTCTTCTTGCATTTGTTACCTCTAGGTTGGATTATTGTAATGCCCTGTTGTCTGGTTGTTCCAGTAGGTCCTTAATAAATCCCCACAGCACATCACCCCTGTCTTATCCACACTGCACTGGCTACCGGTCAAATTCCGTATTGATTATAAAATACTTTTGCTTACTTACAGTTAACGGTCTCGTGCTACAGTACCTTACTAATCTTCTAGTTTCTTATGACCCACCACGCCGACTTTGATCAAAAGGTGCAGGCTATTTGCTAATACTTCGTACTATAAGGACTACAGCAGGGGGCAGATCATTCTCTTATCAAGCCCCACATCTATGGAATAGTCTTTCAGTTAGTGTTCGGGACTCAGACACAATCTCAGTCTTCAAGTCTAGGCTGAAAACATATTTATTTAGTCAAGCACATCCTTCATCGTCCCTTATAGTTCAGGGCTCAGAGCTGGAGGATTCATGATCATAAAGTGTTTTTGTAAACTGGGATGTTTGGATGCTGTTGCCCGGCCACTCTCACAAGATCACTCAGGTTTGTTGACGGTGGAGTGGCTGGCTGATTTATGTCCCAGGGTTCCCTCATGTCTGTATCACCTTCTGGTTCTACCCTGTAGTTATGCTGTCGTAGCACTAGTCTGCTGAAGTTTTTTCTTGCTCTCTGCACAACTTGTGTTTGAATTGTTCATTAGATTGTTGATCGAGTGTAACTCTCTTTATTCTTAAATATTTTTAAAGATGCTAGAGATGCTAAGAGGAAGAAACCTTGAGAGGAACTCAGAGGGGAACCCCATCCTCATTTGGGTTATATCTGATTAACAACCTGAAAAAGAGTCTGTAATGAAGTGTGTAGAATTTGCCATCCAGGTCATTTGGAGAGTGTTGGAGACGAAGTCGACTCAGCATTCTCTCAGTGGTAGTGTGTAAACCTCAAGCAGAAGAGAGAAATAACAGAAAAAGAAATGATAAGACATGATCATAGTAAAGAACTAATTTAAGAACTGTGGCATGTGATTGATTGCAAATTCCTCTGAGACTAGCAAGAGCAGTATAGTTAAGAATGAGATCCTGAGGTATGAGAGCTTTATGAAACATAAGGCAATCAGACATGTCAGTTTACCAATACTCTAGTGCCCATAACCTTTCAGATATGCACCTTCACCTAAGAGGAACTCATGCTGTGAGCAGAATGCTTGGCTAAACAAATATGTCTTGAGTCTACATTTAAACATAGAAGTCTGAGTCCCGAACGTTAGCTGGAATGCTGCTCCATAACTTGGGGGCTTTGTAAGAGAAAGCTCTGCCACCTGCTGTAACTTTTATTATTCTAGGAACCTGCAACCAGCCTGCACCTTTTGAACGCAGTAATCAAGGTGGATCATGTTAAATTAGTAGTTCACTTAGATATTGTGTATGAATTTTATAGTCTATGCAGAATTAAATTGGAAGCCAATGGAGTGTAATTACGATAGGGGTTATATGGTCATTTTTTTTAGTTCTAGTAGAAACTCTGGCTGCAGCATTTTGCACTAACTGAAGTTTTCGTAAACACCTGCCCAAGCACCCAGACAGTAAGCCATTAAAATAACAATACAATATTATTTTTGTTATATTAATGTTATATATTATTGTTAGTTATAGAATTATATATCACATCACATCACCCAAATGAGGATGGGTTCCTTATTAGTCTGGTTCTTCTCAAGTTTTTTTCCCTACTCAGGGAGTTTTTCCTTGCTACCGTCGCCACCGGCTTGCTCATCTGGGATAAAACGTTTTTTTGTAAAGCTTCTTTGGTACAATGTCCATAGTTGAAAGCGCTTTATAAATAAAATTGAATTGAATTGAATTGAATTGAATTGAATTACATTCTATCAGTCAGGTTTATAAATAATTAGAAGCACAGAGATAGCTCTGAAAATAGACGTGTCCAGACTTCTGTTACTGGACCTTAGTGCAGCCTGGACCCAACACACTGATCATATTATGAACTTCACTAACTAGAAAATGTAAATGTCAAGTCCTATGTGGCACTGTTATTAGTGTGTAATGTACTGTATATAAAGAGTTCTTTTGCATCCATTTCTAAGATATCTTAATTTTTTATTATTAATTCAGCTTTAGCCACTAGAGGTTGCCAAAACACTCTAAAGCCAGAATCTCATGACTCAACTGGGGCACGCTCTAGAGAAAAACTACAAAGTGACACAACTTCCAATATTATAGCTCTAATGAAGCCAGTTATATCTTCAGAGCTGTGCTCTTAACACTAGCAGAATGGAGATTTTAATCCTATTTGTACACTACCCCTCCTTCTGCACAGACATTAGCAGAGTGTTATAGAACTTTTGTAATATAAATACATGACAGTGGGAGATTGAGCAAGAGCCCACGTGAGTGAATCTTTTGTTGAACATGTGCATGTTTGTTTATTATATTAATTTAACAATAAAAATATCAGATGGTGATTTTTTGTGTGTTTGTGCAGATATTTGTATCTTTATATTTTATATTACTGTATTTGTTTGTATAAAATTTTATTTTATCATTTTACTAATATTGTGCACCGATAATAATAATAAAAATATAATATTATATATAATATTGATCAAAAGCTAAACAATAATGCAATGAGCTACCAGAACATCCACCAGTACATCCATCTATATGTTATATATATATAGCTATACCATACACTTACACCTGTTCAAATAGTTTTAGGCGCATTAATAAAAAGCATAGCACTATCATTAAAATAATATTTTTTAAAGAGTATTTTAAAGAATGCTTACACAGGTCTGATCGATTGTCTTACATTTCACTGCACAGGTACATATCGAATTCTATTTTATCACATTGCAGATCATTTCAAAACAGAATGAAACTAAAATATGCACACTAGATAATAATAGAAAATAATAACAGTAATAATTTCTTATAGATTATCATAAATAATATAAAAAAGATCAGATAGCCATTTACAAAACCAATATAAAAATTTTTGAAGATCAAATCAAAATGAAATGAAATTACAAAATGTGGAGTAGATAAATTAAACTATCATTAAAAAATAATTAGTATTAGAATTCAGTGCACATGCATTAAGAATTCGTTTATTGACATATATATTTTAATTTTAATAATATTTGTATAGCTTTAAAAGTTATTTTTAATTAAGCACTGAATTATAATAAATACACTGTCAGGGACTGGGGGAGTTAGCATCTCCTTATGCTAC
>JAOUQV010332819.1:0-11208 GCA_028565295.1 Aspidoras spilotus
TTGTTGCTACTTGGAATCGAACCTGCGACCTTCCAGTCACAAGGCTGGTTCCTTAACCACAAGCCTACGACTGCCCCCAACATTGAACCAGTTTGAACCACCTTATAAAAGATGGATCAAAAGCTTAAGGATTAATAATAGTTTTAATGGTCCAAATAATTAAACATCATGATATCTATAGTATTTTTTTTACCAAATTTGCCTAAAATAAAAAAATAATGGTTGAAGTGTAATTTTTTAGCATATATAGTTAGATTTTGTTTTCTAGGAGACACTAGTTCTTGTTGTCACTCCTGTTTCAACCCTAATGTGCCTCTTCTCATTTCTGTTATCAGTTAATCAGACAAAATAACATCTTGTCATGTTGGTAATGTTGTCTGAAGCTCGCTATCTGCTCAGGATCATTTTTTCTTTATAAATTAAAAATGGTCATGGCATAATAATAGTTTTTAAAAAATTGTAAATCAGTTGAAGTTTGTTGCTTCCAACTTTGTGGAAGCCACACGTGAGCATGATGGTTAAGTGCCCACAAACCTTTGGCCATATAATGTTTATTCTACTGTAAATACAGTACTTTATAGCATTACTATGTATTATTTTTATTGCTTCTTGCTAACCCATATTTTTTTGTGTTGTGACTGTCTTCAGTGAATAAAACAGATAATGGAGGAACTCGCCCTGAGTACATAGCCTACGGCCTAGTTCCCTTCTTCTTCCTCATAGGCTTGCTGGGGGTGTTCATCTGCCGCATACTGAAAAAGAAAGGCTATCGCTGCACCACAGATGCTGAGGAACCTTATGAGCCTGCAGGAGAGGATGAGAATCATCTGGAGGACAGAGGTATAAAGAGCTTTTAAACAGTTCTTTCTATCTGATTTAAATGTCACTCGAGGTCAAGCACGCAATTTCAACTGATGTTTTCTGTTGTAGTCTTCTTGCTCTACAGCTTCCTTTTAATTTCAGAAAATGCTGAGTAGATATCTGCAGTGATGTCCAAACTGAGCTGCATGTCTAATGCAAATATTAATGCACTGGACAACATCATATAAAGTTAGATAATTGTTCTTCACACAAAGTACAGGTAGTTTTATTTTTAAACAAATGGCTGCATTTAAATGATATTTTGGCGCAGCATGGTGGTGCGGTGGATATTGCTTACAGCAGGAGGACCCGGGTTTGTTCCCCGGATGAGGCGACCTGGGAATTTGTGTGGAGTTTGCATGTTCTCCCAGTGTTCGTGTGGTTTTTCTCCGGGTGCTCCGGGTTTAACTTTGTGATTAAAATGGTATTTCTATTTCTTTTTATCAAGCTTTTGGCATATCCAAATCTAATCTCTCTCCCTTCATTCCTGCAATTTTGTGCACCGTGTTGTACGTGCCCATACAAGACCTAAAGAACAAGCACATTAGTATTTGTAGAAATATTATAGATATTATTGTAGACCATACATATTGAACACCTCTAGGCTGCTTGAATAATTGTAATGTTGATTTATACCAGAAATCCTGTGTGGAAATTTGTGTGGAATTCGCATGTTCTTCCTCTGTTCGCGCGGGTTTGCTTCGGGTACTCCGGTTTCCTTCCACATTCCAAGGACATGTATAATAGGTTAATCTGTGTCTCTAAATTGCCTGTTAGTGTATGAATGTGTGTGACCCTAAAACTAGGATTAAGCGTGTATAGAAGATGAATGAGTGAATATAGAAGAAAATTCTACTAACAGCCGTGACAAGTCATGTGATCACAAGTGAATTGCAATTATGATTTAATCCAGAATTGTGCCCTACTACCCAAAATACTAGTCCACAAAAACGGCACTAAAATACACTGTATAATCCCCTAGTTTGTTGTGCACTAAATATCAATTATGGTACATTGTTTTGACTCAGCATAATATAATGCATTGCTATTATTCCATCTGCTTCTACCAGTATATCAGAATTTAGTCACCTTGCATTATGTGAACAGCTTGTGAACCAGCAGAGGTATGCCCTGGAGTTTCTGGCACTTGGACTGTGCATGGAGCTCAATCTTTTCCCAAGCAATTTCTAACATTATGCCAAAAACTTGTAAAAAATAATAAAAATAAATAATAATATATTTTTAGTTTTACTTTTTAATTATAATTTTATTATATGCCTTGTTCTTGTCTTTTTTAACTTGTTTGGGTCAAGCACAAATTTAATTTTGTTGTAATCTGTAAAGGTGACAATGACCATAAAGCCCTCATCTTATTTTATCTTAATAATAATAAAAATAATGATGATTATGATGATGATGATGATAATAATAACAACAATAAATATGTCTCTACCATTCCAATTTGCAATTGGAGATTTTCCTATTCAAGTAAAAACTGAATTCGGGCATTTTTCCATCTTCCTGAGTGCGTATTACAAATTTGACATAATCCACTTTATTTTGAGCCATAGGAACGGAATGAAGTGAAATTTAGAGTGAATAATAAACCATCTAGAAGCTATGTATGCCGTGTTGAATTTTCCAGATTAATTTTTTTCTCTCTATAAATATTTATGTTAAAAGTAAACACTTAAGGCTGTTTTAAACCTATTTATTAGTAATAACCCGAGACAAAATTGCATTCACAATTTTATAATTACAGTTGTGTTGATAATAGCAGTGTGTTTAAAACAACTGAGATAACATTTTTTATATACACAACTGCTCATTCAATTCCAAACAAATATAAAAATATCAATGTTTAAACTGGAAAAAAAATAAAAAATATCGACTATTCAAAAAAAAAAAATTCAACTAACATCCAGCCCTAACTGACTGGACATTCTAAAGTTATTCATTCTTGGGATTTGCATTAAAAATGGCATTGATGACACTCCACAAACACCAGATTGAGGTCTGCGATTGGTCTGGCCACTTCATAACATCCAATCTTGTTGGTCTGGAAACAGGGTACTGCTACTTGCTTGTTTCTTTGTGGTGGTTGTGAAGTATTTTTATATGTTCAGACTAGTCCATGGTGCTTGGTATGCAATCAAATGGACCCCACTCCAAAGTATGACAACATCCTCAAACCATTAGGCTTGTACCTCCATGTTTTATATTCTTTATAGTGTAGTATGGCTTAAATTCAGTGTTTATGGGTTTTCAGTGGCTTTTAGACCCAGTAAGAGTAATCTTGCACTCACCTGTCCATAGAATATGGTGCCACTTAGGCCAGTCAGTGTGTTGTTTAGCTGTAACCTTCTCAACATGTCTTTTTCTTAGTAATGGTATTTTAGGAGGGTTTCTTGCAAGTATTTTGGCATTATAAAGGCATCTTTCTGATTGTTGCATTACTCACAGGTCATTGAAGATCTAAGATTTCCCTGGCTCTGATCAGTGGATACTTCTTTGCCATTCATGATATTCTATCTATACGGATAGAAGTTTTTTTTTTTTATTTTAGCTGAGAAGGCAATTTATTATCTGCACTTATTTTATACGTGTTCTGCTCTCAAATCAACTTATTGATCAATGTTTTTTTAAATAATTTGAAACAATGTCTGGAACGACCCATTTTACTCACAGATCAATGGCTAAAACCATCAGGTACAATATTTGCTTTCCTCTTATTTTAACCAAGGATCATAATTGATGTTCCTTCATCTACATAGAAGGAATGACCTCACTATTTTAACTCCACATTGATATTAATTTGAACAGGCTGCTTTCATTAAATTACACCCAAATAGCAGCATGCATATCATAATATTTAATTCTGTAGTTTGCCCATTACACCTATTCATGATTGTTTACATGTTGTATTCTACAGGATTAGGTATGAGAACATCAGATGGTCAGCACAAGTTAGATAATTAAGAGACAAATTAGAGAGGGCAGACACAGCTGATTTGGACATGTGCAGAGGAGGGACAGAGAAGATGCCAGGCAGGACACGGAGAGGAAGACTACAAAGGAGATGTATGGATGTGGTCAATGTAGACATGCAGGTAGCTGGTATGAGAGCATGTTCAGAGTGAGGTGGACACGATTGACTGACCAAGTGAAGGGAGAAGCCAAAAGAAGAAGTAGGTTAAATTATATTGATTTTATTCAAGTTAAAACTGACTGTGCCTTTTTTTTTTTTACCTTTTGTGTGTGTGTGATCCCATTATTTTCAAATATTGTGTCATGACATTACCTTAACTGCTAGGGTATTCTTACTACAGCCTATTTCATGTTCATGTTGTTAAAGGCAAGTATTATTTTGGATTATGACACTCAAATGTTATTATAAACCTACGTTTTCTAGACATAGTCATAGTAACAGACAGTGGATTTTCTCAGATTCCAACCTATTTATTTTTTTGTCCTGTTTATTTAACTACCGTTGTGTAGACTGTGTGGAAATATATTTATTCAAGTATTGACTCGTCCACGTGACCAGACATGTATGACTTAAAATCAGAGAGCTTATTTTTTTTAGAAAAATCATTTAATGTTTCAAATTAACAAGCTTGGGTGATTGGGGAAGTCTTAAAAATAGTTTTATAATGTGCATATACTACATAGGAAGGATATGGGTGGAGTGTCTTTACTCTTTTTGTTGTGTATTCAGAAGCAGGCCAATATATTTTGTGTAAAATTATGACTGTGTCTGTACCTTTAAAGTACCAGATAGCTCACACTTGAGACAATACACACAGGTAAATAACATTACCCTTAATTCTTCATTAGATTTCTGTTTCCATGAAAAGACTAATGATTCACATATTTGTTCAATATTTATTCAATTGGTGACAGAAGAAAGTAAAATAACATTTTAGCTACTGAAAATAATGAATGTGGATAAGAGCCTCTTTGGTCAATTAAATAATCTGGTTATACGGCTGTAAAATACAGACTCAACATGTTGATGCACTAAAAATGATTCCGGAACGCAAAAAGGGTTAATATGTAATGCTATTCGCTGACATTGCTTCGAGATGGTTGGCTGAAATGATGTGTTCTTTGGGAAAGGAATAAACTGACTAAGCTTTTTAATTTTGGGTCAGTTGTAAGGGCAATTTAGTGACTCCAGTTATCCTGCTGCGTGTTTTGGCTGTGGGTGGAAACCGGAGCACCTGAGGGGGGGGAAACCGATGCAGACATGGGGAGAACATGCAAACTCCACTGAAAAATCCCAGGTCGCCCCACCCGGGATGGTGGTGTACTAGGTAGCTCTGCCACCTCACAACATGAAGAAAGGATAAAAGAAACACAAAATTAGTGGTATTGCGGCAACCATCCTTGTCCCTGGGTGTGAACCATATTGAAACTTTGTGGTCTGATTTGAAGAGTCCACCTGCACAAATCTGAGCACTTGTTTTGAGCACCCCGGTTAGATATACAGCAATAGGCTCAGTGCCTATTGCCTTTACTCA
Organism: Aspidoras spilotus; assembly: GCA_028565295.1. NCBI lineage: Eukaryota > Metazoa > Chordata > Actinopteri > Siluriformes > Callichthyidae > Aspidoras > Aspidoras spilotus. The sequence goes on from JAOUQV010332819.1 coordinate 5,385, forward strand.
AGAGCAGGTGTCATGTACTAATAAGAGGAAGAAAATAAAGCTCACCCATGCAATTTATCAGAATCAGGTGTTCCAATCACTTACATGGCCACAGATGTATAAATTGGACAATTCCATTCTCCCAACTTCCATTTCCAACATGACTTTTTGCACAAAACTTCACTGAACTCACTTAAACACGTATTGCCTGCAAGACAACATCAGTTCCTGACCTTTCTAATGCACGCGACTCTAAATGATCAAAATCCCCAGAGCTATGCTTCAAAACCTGATGGTAAACCTTGGCAGAAATCTGTTGCAGGATGCACAAAAGCACATGAATGCTTTGGACATACACTATATGGCCAGAAGTATGCAGGCATACTGTATTATACAGGTTCTGGTCATAAAACAAGAATATCATGAAAAAAGTTGATTTATTTCTATAATTCTATTTAAAAAGTGAAACTTGTATACTATACACATTTGTTACACACAGACTGAAATATTTCAAGTGATTATCTCTTTTGGTTTGATGATTATAACTGACAAATAATAAAAAGCCCAAATTCAGTATCTCAGAAAATTAAATATTACTTCAGACCAATACAATAAAAATGATTTTTGTAAATGCTGGCCAACTGAAAGGTGTGAAAATGAAACGTCTCGGCATGTACAGCACTCAATACATAATTGGGGCTACTTTTGCCTGAATTACTGCAGCAACGGGCGTGGCATGAAGTTGATCAGTCTGTGGCACTGCTCAGGTGTTAACAGAGCCAAGGTTGCTCCAATAGTGGCCTTTAGATGTACTGCATTGTTAGGTCTGGTGTGTCGCATCTTCCTATTCACAATGACCCTTAGATTTTCTATAGTGTTAAGATCGGGTGAGTTTGCTTGCCAATTAAGAACAGGGATACCATTGTCTTTAAACCAGGTACTTGTAGCTTTGGCCCTGTGTGTAGGTGCCAAGTCCTGTTGGAAAATGAAATCAGCATCTTCCAAAAGTGTGCTATAACTTTCTGGTAGACATCTGCATTGACCTTGGACCTCAGAAAACACAGTGGCCCAACACCAGAAGATGACATGGCTCCCCAAACCACCATTGACTGTGGAAACTTTAAACTAAACCTCAAGTCGCATGGATTCTGTGCCGTTCCTCTCTTCCTTCAGAGTCCGAAGGAAATGCAAAATTTACTTTTATCAGAGAACATAACTTTGGACCGCTGAGCAGCAGTCCAGACCCTTTTGTCTTCATACGCTGTCTTATTCAAGAGTGGCTTGACCCAAGGAATGCGACAGCTGAAAGCCATGTCTTTCATATGTCTGTGCATAGTGGTTCTTAAAGCACCGACTCCAGTGGCAGTCCAGTATCTTCCCCACATTTTTGAATGGGTTTTGTTTCACAATCCTTCATGGACACGGAGCTCTGTGAACAGCCAGCCTCTTTAGCAATGGCCTTTTGTGTCTTGCCATGTTTGTGCAAGGTGTCAGTGGTCGTCTTTTGGACAACTGTCTTCAGCCAATTGTCGAGCCTACAGGACTAAATTGCACGACCATTTAAGGGCCGTTGCAGGGGTTTTGGGTTAATTAGCTGATTAGACTGTGGCACCAGTTGTTTTCAATATTAAACCTTTTCACAGTATTCTAATTTTCTGAGATACTGAATTTGGGTTTTTAATAGTTGTCAGCTATAGTCATCAAATAAAAAAAAAATAAACACTTGAAATATATCAGATTGTGTGAAGCTCAGTAAGCTTATCCCTATCCCACAGAGCACATCTGTGCAGCCAACCATCATAAAGAGATAACAGCATATTAAATGACATGACTGAAGTGATTCAATGATTGACTGCTTTAGTTTTTTATTGTAAAAGGACAATATTGTATTCAGTATTTAACAATTACAAGTAAAACTAAGAATGTATACGATTCTAGTACAATGCAGCAACATCTTCTATTCATAATTGGACGCACTGGCCACTTTATTGGGTACACTAGTTCAATTGCATGTTAACACAAATATCTAATCAGCCAATCACTTGGCAGAAACACAATCAATTTACGCATGTAGAGGTTGTCAAGGCAACTTGCTGAAGTGCAAACTTATCATCAGAATGGGGAAGAAGATTTAAGTGTGGCATATTTGAGTATTTCAGAATATATTCACACACAAGCCATTGCTAGGGTTTTCCAGATAATGGTAAAAAAAAAAAGAAAATATTTATTGAGAACAGCAGTGCCTTGTTTATTTGAGGTCACTGGAGAATGGGCGTACTGGTTTGAGATGATTGAAAGGCAACAGTAATGCAAATAAACATTCCTCACAACCAAGGAATGCAGAAATCCAGCTTGAATGTTTTGTTGTCTCTAATGCTGTCTAGCATGTTTTCTTTCTGCATCTTAATCACAGAGTAGTGCACCTGTAGCATTATGTGTAATGTTGGACACAAAGTCTTCTAAACCTCTATTCACTTGCACAGTTCTGGCCTTAAATGTCTAAAATGCAGTCATTTTTTTCATCTTAAATATCTTTGGATAAATGTAAAATAAAAGATATTGATAGCATGTCTGCATTGCTGCTGTTTTCATCTTTCCTCATACATGATTTCGAGTATCTGTTGCTAACATCTTGTGCCATTCATATACATTATTAGGAGACAGGTTTTAATGTTACAGCTAATCTCCTCTGATATACAAACCAAATTCCAAAAAAGTTTATTAAAATTACAAATTGTAAATAAAAATGAAATGGAATGATGTGGAAGAAAATGCATCATTTAAAGAGAAAAATTAGGTGACTCTTAAATTTCGTGACAACAACACATCTTAAAGTTGGGACAAGGCCATGTTTACCACAGTGAGACATCCCCTTTTCTCTTTACAACAGGCTTTAAATGTCAGGGGACTGAGGAGACAAGTTGCTCAAGTTGAGGGATAGGAATGTTAACGCATTCTTGTCTAATGTAGGATTCTAGTTGCTTAACTGTCTTAAATCTTTTTTTTTTGTAGTCTCTTCCATTTTATGATGCAGCAAATAACAAGATGACCCAAGATAACAACTTGGGTCATCCTTCTCTTCTTCTTCCATAAGGAACTACAGATTTTGATTTGTCTGACCACAGTTTTCCCCTTCCCATCTTTGCTTCTGAGAGACGCTTTCACTCTAATATGCTCTTGTTTTATACCCAGTCATGGTAATGACCTATTGCCAATTGGTCCTCCAGCTGTTTCTTTTTTGTATCTTTAACTTTTTCAGCCTCTTATTGCCCTGTACCAACTTTTTTGAGATGTGTTGCTGTTGCTAAATTCAAATGAGCCAATATTTGCCATGAAATTTCAAAATGTCTCTCTTTCATAATTTAATGTGTTGTCTGTTATATCATGAATACAATATCAGTTTTTGACATTTGTAAATTATTGCTTTCCTTTTTTATTTACAGTTTGTTCTTTGTCCCAACTTTTTTGGAATCAGGTTTGCAGTAATCATGCTAGGAGAAAATGCTCTTTGTTTTAGTATCTGCCCACTGCCCAGCACTGTCCAACCCCAAAATTATACAGATGTCTGTCTGTCTAATGCATTGTAACTTAAACCTGACCTGAAACCTGTTTCAGACAATGTTTCACTTATCCACTGAGTTTGTGTCCCATGCATGCTTATCTTTAACACCACAGTCTCATTATTTTTCCGTCTTTGTTTCCCTGCCTTTGCAGATATGCATGACACATACAGTGAGGGCAACACGGACACTGTGGGCCAGATTGTTCACTACATCATGTCAAACGAAGGTAAGAAGATTTGAATGAATGAAGTCCACATTACAATGAATCAGTCTATTGTGCTACAACCTGCAATGTGAGATGGAGTGTTATGTGCTTTAAACACTTTATAGTGTACTGAGGATTTAAAATGTTTTTCTAGCACTCATGGTGCAGTGATGGCAGATAGCGAATAACACCTTGTACCTAAAGGAGCACCGTTAAGATCCTTATTGCAGTATTTAGATTCCATAAGTAAATAAACATTCTAGAATTTTCCCCAGAAAATGATACCATTGTTACACGTATATACAGTATATGGTGTGTGACGTGGTGGTTTTGTCATATTCAGATGTGTATATATATATATATATTTTTTTGTTTGAAATATCGCTTTTCTGTGAGCGCAACACACCAGCTGCGTATAATTCAGAAATTCTGGAATAATAACTTCGTCATATGCATCTATTCATGTTTACAATACATATGTAAGATTTAGTTTTTTTGCTTGTCCTAAGATTAAATGAAATGCAGCCAGAGGTTCTCAATCAGTGCCTCAATCTCAGTTTATCACAAAAAACACAGCCAGCTTTTGCATGACCCACATATTAATTTTTCGGTTGTTCTAAGAGACGAGCTACTTATTTTATGTATTATAGGCAGTCATGCACTTACCAGTCTCTCTCTCTCTCTCTCTCTCTTTTTCTCTCTCTCTCTCTGTTTCACAATCTCTCTTTCCTCTCTGACAAACACACACACTCAAAACTACAATTTCTGAATTTTGTCAGTTATGATGTTTATTATAATTTCCGATAATTTCCATCATTAGCAGCTGGTTAGAAACATTCTGGTTAATTGAATGTGCAAACTGGGACGCCTCCTTAATACAGTATTGCATTAAAATTTTTTGTGATTGAATTGCATGTTTTAATTTTTTTTTAAACCAACACATTAACAGCACCAGTCCAAAGTAATCTTAAGCTTAAATTGGTATGCCATCTGGTACATGTGTAAAAGGGTTCAGAACTATTTGAGAGAAACATGAAATGAAATCTGCAGACAGTGATTCCAAAACGAACGTCTCTGCCATGTCATTCGTCATATTTTAATTTTTATTGTCAAAAACATATATGCATCTCTCATTTTGTTGTACAGTGCATAACATTTTCACCATTCAGAAAGCAGGTTTGATTTTATGCTTGCTAATAATATACATTTATTTTAGATTACCAAATGGGGACTTATTTCATGAATCTCCTACTGGCATGAGTAATGTTATTCTGTGCCAACAAAAAGGGGAATATAAGACTCGCTTGCTCAATCACTGTTATTTTCATGCGCTATAAATACAAGTTGAAATGTCCGTTTCAGATTCAGACTCTTTATCTGGGAAAAGTGTTTTTATGATTTCTAACGTTATACCTTGATTGATTCATCTTGGTTATATGATATTTGTTTGAGATAAAGCTTCAGCAGGATTATGGAATGGTCAGAAGTACATCAGAAAAGCAGTGTTTATCTTTACACATTTGATGACCAAAGCCTATTTTTTTACATGGGCCACAAAACAACTAATTAAAATTTTCTGTCAGTCCATTTCTTAGAAATATTTTGTTTTTGAAGTGTTTTGGATGATCTATTTATGTCCATAGCTGCCAAATCAAACAAGAATAGCATTTGTATGCCATCTAGTGGTGAGAATAATAAATGTAAGATTTAAAATAGCAAATAATGTGGGAAATGGAAATTTTTGATCGCCAGTCAAACTATTAAGTAATTCTTGACCACAGCACTAGCCGGAACTGGCTGGATGTATTTGACCCCATACCTCCTACAGAGGATGCAAATTGCAGACTTTGTGATCTAACACTGCATGCAGGTAATGTCCAGTTTTCTAGTGTTGTGTTTAAATCACTGATGCTTTCAAGATTCTTCTTCCTTTAAAAGGCCACCAGTGGGTTATGTCTGATGCACAATTGCAGCTTTGAGTTAAAAATGAATTTTAGAGCAGTTTGTATGATCTGTTACAAAACTGTATATGTATAAAAGAGAGAATGGGTGACTGACAACAGACCTTGTGGGTATT
>JAOUQV010332969.1:0-12228 GCA_028565295.1 Aspidoras spilotus
TCCTGCAAGAAGAATGGCTTAAAATCCCTCTGACCACTGTGCAAGACTTGTATGTGTCATTCCCAAGATGAAATTACACTGTATTGGCTGCAAAGGGAGGCCCCACACCATACTAATAAATTATTGTGGTCTAAAACCAGGTGTTTCAGTTTTATTGTCTAACCCCTGTATATCTTTCTAAGTAACACCAAGTCTAAGCCAGGCAAAATTTACCAGTTATGTTCAAAGCAACTCACCAAGAGTAGGGGAACCATCAAAAACAACCATCCTAAGATCATACATCAGCCAAGAATTCGGCTTATCAGTTTATTAATTTATAACCAAGAGGGCAAACTAGATTTGTGAAATAATATCCCATAGCCGTATTCCACTACATAGATTCTGAATGGCTAATTTTCAGTTGTAGGAGTGTTAGATCAACAGAGAGGTGTTTTGTAGAGAAGCCTGGTGTGTTTGTTTGTTAAAACTTGTGACATGAGGATGGTGAGAGAATTTGCATTACTCTTGTAATAGAAAGGGTGTGTGAAAATCTATGAACTGGCTGAGCCGTTGCAGCTGCTATGAGCCAACTTGTGTATTGAGGATGTTTGCCTTCTTTTGGAGTATGTTCTCCTCATTTACGCAGATATCATACTCATTTGCAGTATGATATCTGCATACTGGAGTATGATATTTGCATACTGTTCTTATTCTGGTGTTTGTGTAAGAGTTAGAAAATTCATTAAGGGTTTGGTCGAATCTCTGCATAGTTCTTAACCACCTGTGAGAAACGCACCACTTTCATGAAGCTGGGTCTCTCTTTTCTGTCATCCCACAAATATTCCGGTGAGAGCAACTTGGTGGGTTTGTTGTAAATGAAGTATTTGTTCAGGTGAGACTCTTCCTGCCACACTGCTTCAATCTTGTTGGCCCGATCCACATCCAGGTTCATGCGGCATGTTTTCACCAGCTTGTGGACTTTGTCGATACGCCCTCCGATCACGGCCCCTCCATAGTAATAGTCTCCTTCATCTAAGGGTATGTACGCTTGAGATTCTGGACGTCGTTCATATGTGAACTCTGCTCGAGATGTTCCAAATAACCAGGCATGCAGAACCCCAACAAGGTCCCCCAGAGTCTCTGCCCCCCAGTGAGCATAGAATTTGGAGTCCACATCAAGGCTGAACATGTAATCTGCTGTGCCGGATATTTCTTCATCAATGAGTTTCTCAATCATCCCCATCCTTCGTAGTGAGATTTCCTGCCAGCGGTTTGAGCTCTCTACTTTTTTTACAGTCAGCTGACGTCCCATTTCCAGCGTTACAACAGGAACCAATTCCGGAAGATCCGTAAAAATGTAATAATGTACTCGATAACCAACCATGAAGTGCTGTTCTGCAGATTCGAGGAGATCCTTCAGGAAACGTACATACCTGCAGGAAGATTATTATAAAATGCATTATTTACTGAGGCCTTTGATGGAACTAAATTGGTAGAACTGGTCATATAGTATTTATAATCATAATTGAAGATGTGCCGGGTGTTTTTAAAGAGAAACCTGTGTGTTTAAAAAAGTTTTTTGCACTAATGTTCTGTACTAATGTTCAGTGCCCACCCAGCAACTCTGGGAGTGAGGGTAGGAACAACCTTAGACAGGGTACCAATCCATCAAAGGGAGCACACACATACACATTCACACACTAAGGGCCAATTTAGAAACACCCGGGGCTCGAACCCAGGATCTTTTTGCTGTGACGACCATGCCACCGTGTTCTATAAATGAAAGATAACCCAGGATATATGAAGCCAGGAACCACATCTTTTTAAATTGTTGCATCACAAGTGTAACACATGCATAGGGGTTATTTGCGTTTTTCCTACATATAGGCAGCTGTGACTGAAAAGATTTGTTGTGATTGACAGTGTAGAGGCATCGTGTGCCCCCAACCAGCTCTCCTCCCACAAAGACATGGATAACGGTGGCATTGTCCGGATTCTAAACTGCAATTTCTATAAAATATGTCATTCGCTAAAAAGCATGTTGCGCCACTTAAAGGCTTTTTTGTGACATATAATTTGAATCATTTTAAATCCATGATGTTAAACTTGCTTTAGATTATAAAGATATTGTCAAAGACCATTACCCTCAATGCTTTGTGTATGAAATGTTTTAAGACATACTTCCCCACAGCGAAGATGGTGGTTGCCACAGTGATGTTTCGTTGTTTGTAGATATTGTCAATCACTGACAAATCAAATGTTCCCTCCCACACGATCGGAGCCAACCACTGGGTCGTTGTGGCAATATCTGGCCGACTGCATAAGCACAAACATACACTATATATATATATATATACACTATATTTTTGAAATAAATGGTTAAGCATACTAAGACATTTTGGACAACTCCATGCTACCAACTTTGTGGGAACTGACATGAATGACGGAGTCTGGTGTGGATGAACTTGACTGACCTGCACAGAGTCCTGACCTTAACCTGATAGAACCTTTTTGGGATGAATTAGAGTGGATACTGAGAGCCAGACCTACTTGTCCAAAATCAGTGTGTGACCTTACAAATCCGCTTCTCAAATAATGGTCAAGAATTCCCATAAACACACTCCTACCAATTGTGGACAGCCTTCCCAGAGAAGTGGAAGCTATTCTAGCTGCAAAGGGTGGACTGACGTCATTTAGCTCAGGCAGGTGAGCAAATACTTTTAGAAATATATATATATGTGTGTGTATATATATATATATATTCACAAGACTTAGGTGTACTTCGGGTACACATATTCAATTGCACAAATATCTAATCAGCCAATCATATGGCCACCACTCAACGCGTTTAGGCATGCAGAGGTGGTGCATACAACTTGCTAAAATGCAAACCAGCATTATAATGGGGACGAAAGTTTATATAAGTGAAGTTAACCGTGGCATTGTTGTTGGTGCCAGACAGGCTGGTCTGAGTAATTCAGAGTGCGATTTACCAGACATTTCATGCACAAACATCTCTAAGGTTTACAGAGAATGGTCTGATAAAGATAAAATTTCCAGTGAGCTGCAGTCGTGTGGATAAAAATGCCATGTTGATGTAATCAGACAGGTGATAATTTAAAACCCTATTTCTCTCTCTCTCTCTCTCTTTCTCTCTCTGTTCTGTGTATACATTTACTCACCTGTTACTCACACTGGGCTGAGGGTAGGCAATCCTAGTGATAAAGAAGTTATTATTATTTTTATTATTATTAGCAGAAATAGTAATAGTAGTAGTATTAATAATAAGAGTAGCAGTATTTTTGTGTGAGACTGGATAGGTTATAAGCATCACACTTCACAGATGATATAGTTGAGAGAGAGAGAGCATGCACACTCACCTGGCAGGAAATTTTAAGTCCATACTTCCATAATTTTTTTCATTTCTGAAAGATGATAAGGCAAATACCAATTGAATTAGTGTATATACTTACACATATACATACATAAATTCATATATATATATATATGCATACATACAGTGGTGCTTGAAAATTTTGTAAACCCTTTTATATAATTCTGAATGAAAAGTTTCTTGAAGATTATGGAAGGAAACACACCAATATAACAGAATTAAAGTGTGTGTATGTGTGTGTATACTCACTGAGGCACTGTGCACTCCAACATACCACTGAAAACGCAAATGTGATGTTTCAGAAAGTTATTTCTACATCTTTAGTAATTGTTTTTCACATGGACTAATGCATTTATACTCTTATTAACACTTTGAGGTTTGTCGACACAACTACAGACATGGGGACAGAAAATGGGTGCGTGGTAGATAAAGATAGAGTTGGTACTCATTTTTGTTCTTGTAATGAGTGTGTGTGTGTGTGTGTGCATGTGCATTGCTCACCTGAACCAGGAGGATGTGTAGCTGAAGTAAATGAATCTGAAAGGGGGACAAACACAAACATGTACACACACATTGTGAGACAATACTTTATTATAGTTTAGAAAGTATCAGATTACTACGTGAAAACCGTATGAATAGTCAGACGTGAAATCAGTAAAGAATGTAACATATTAAATATCAGAGAATTCTGTTGACCAGAAAACATAAAGAAGGCCACTGGATTTTGCTAAATATACTCCAAGACACTCAGATACTCCAAGACACTCAGATACTCCAAAACACTCAGTAAATTGCCGAAATAGCTCAGTTGGGAGAGCGTTAGACTGAAGATCTAAAGGTCCTTGGTTCGATCCCGCACGGCAAGAAGACTATTACGGCCAATTAGCTCAGTTGGTTAGAGCATGATGCTAATAACACCAAGGTCGCGGGTTCGATCCCCACGGGCCAATTCTTAACTTTGGGGCAGTCATAGGCCAAGTAGCGACAAGTCATGGCTGAAATGCCCTTGGGCAAGGCACCTAACCCCCAGTTGCTCCCGGGCGCTGTGATGGCTGCTCAATGCTCCGGGCACGTGTGCTCACTTCACCAGTGTGTGTATTTGTGTTTCACTGCACGGATGGGTTAAATGCAGAGGACCAATTCTGCTGTGTGCAGACATAGTGGCAAAAATGTATCACTTTCACTTTCAAATAATTGACTTGATAATATTAATATAATAATAATATTATATAATATATAGTAATAATAAAAATATTAAAAAGGGAGGCTTTAGGGGCTCCAGAAGCACTGGTTAGGTGTATACCTGGATCCAGGGCACCAGACAGAGCAGCTAATTCTATGGTCTTAGAAAAGCACAGGTTGTCTGAGATAGATATTAGTGTAGGAGCTAATGATATACGCTTTCTTCAGAATAAGGTTACAAAGAATAATTTTAAAGAGGTGTTTAAATTGGTGTAGGCAATATCCGATGAAGTATCGTGCTCTGGCCTCATCCCAATGACCATGACGATAAAGCTTACAGTGGATCATGGTCACTGAACTGTTGGATGTCTAGGTGGTGCTCTGCAAATCATGTGAGCTTTATAGATAATTGGAGTACATTTGATGGCAAAACTGAGCTGTTAGGTTAAGACGATATCTATCCCACTCGGGAAGGTGCTGCTCTCTTATCTTGCAGCATAGGACATAGTGTTAGATCAGATCTATTTGTACAGAAGAGGCTAAACTGTATGTCTGCTATCTGCTTTTAGTCATCATCTAGGTCTCAGCCTAGTGACACTGCGTCTGTTTCCAGAGCTAAACTAAAAACGAACAGCAGATTTAAAACAGAAAATATTTAAATCAAATGTGCTTCAGTAAATTAAAAGATATAAAACAAGCAGATACTGAAAACACAACCAGCTCTTTCAGTCTGAGGCTATGGCTGTTATACAGTATATTAGATCTCTTATTTATAAAACTCTCATTTTTAATACAAGTAATAAGAACAACTAAGAGAAACTTGGATTAAACACAATGAGTACTTAGAATTCAATGAAGTTAGCCCTCCCGGATACAGCTACATACATCAAACCCCTCTAACTTGTAGATGGGGAGGTTTGGCAGCAATTTAAAGTTAAAATTTAAATGTCATGAGAAAAGCCAGGACAATTTCTCATAATTTGTGACTCATTACAGAAATATATGTAAGACAAAATTAATTTATTCCCGATTCCCTAATTATTATTTACAGACGACAGGGACATTATTTCGAATATCTTGGTGAATTTGCAGCTTTTATTTATAATCTAATCATTGCTCTGTATAATGAGATAATTTTTAGTGATTTTTAAAATATATTTGAACAATCCCATTGACCATCTTAGAATAGCATTTTGATCAATTTTAGATTCTGTCAGAGTCCATCAGAATGTCACAAGACCAACGCATAAGGGTACTGACACATTAGAATTAATCTTAATATTTGGATTAGATATTAAAACTTTAGTTATACTCCCACGCAATCTCAGACCGTTTCTTAAACACATTTAAAATATGGCTAAATGATAATATACCAACTCTGCCAGGTTACAGTTTCCGGCGCACGTTTACTTCAGACACTACACACAATTATGTAAATACATTTCTGATTTAACTTTAACTGGCTTACTGACCGAACCTACAGACGTCGATCAGGCAACTAAATTCTTAGAATTAACCTTCTACCGCACTCTAGAAGAGTTTCCTTTAATAGAAAATTAATAAGAAAGAAAACATTAGCTCCTTGGAATAATGATTATACACTAATGCTAAAATAAACATTCAAAAATTTGAACGTAAGTGGCACCAAACTAAACTAGTAGTGTTTTAAACAGCACCTGAGCAATAGAATAGTGCTGCTAAATTAGCAATTTCTAATTTAATTGAAGAAAATAAAGCAAATAAAGCTAAGCTAATAAGTAAAAAGACCAATGCAGGCCCATGTGCATCATCAATATACATTAGTGATTATAGTGACTCAAAAATACCCAACCTTGTCACTTGAGAGGAAAAATGAGGTCAGATGAAGCATTCAAAAAAAATTATTTAAAATAAAACTCATGCTGAGCACACATGCTTAAATTAGCCGGACTGACAATTTACACCATCCTGTGGATCATACAGTGATGACTTAAAGAAAAAATTAATACCATTAACGTAAATCAATATAATCCCCTTTGGAAAGAATTTATGATTCTGCCCCCCCAGAAAACTGATAATAGAGCCATCTGGAACAATGTTTTAAACTCCCATGCGTTAAAAGGCAAACAATATTTAGCGGCCTAATAGAATTGTGTTTAGTTTGAAACATAATTTAATGTCGGCTAATGGACACCTCAGACCTGGGGAATTTATCTTCGGATTGTCCACTTAAGGTTTGCAAACTCTGGTAAACACCCTACCTTGCCATTAGAATGAACAGTTAAACAATCCCTGAAACTTGACTTGTTATCGTATTGAATTACGCCTATTAGCCAAAATATCCCCTTGTTACTTTAAATATACTCAATGTAAATAATGGTAAAAAACAAGTATTTGGTCACCCACAAACAAGCAAGCTTTCTGGCTCTCACAAACCTGTAACTTCAAGCTCTTCTGTTCCTCCACTTGTTATCTGTATTAATGGCATCTGTTTGACCTCTTTATCTGTATAAAAGACACAACCTCAAACAGTCAGACTCCAAATTCAAAGCTGTCGAAGAGCTGTCAAAGCACACCAGGAAGAAAATTGTAGACCTGCACCAATCTGGTAAAAGTGAATCTACAGGAGGCAAGCAGGTGGTGTGAATAAATCAGCAGTGGGAGCATTTGTAAGAAAATGGAAGACATACAAGACCATTGATTATCTCCATCAATCTTGGGCCTCATGCAAGATCCCATCCAGTGGGGTCAAATTGATCATGAGATCGGTGAGCAGAAATCCTAGAACTACATGGAGGGATCTGATCAATGACCTGCAGACAACTGGAACCAAAGTAAAAAGGCTACCAGCAGTAACACACTATGCTTAGAGGGACTTGAATCTTGCAGTGCCAGCCATGTCCTCTTGCTTAAGCCAGTACATGTCGAGGCCCATTTGAAGTTGGCCAGAGAGCATATGGATGATCCAAAAGATTATTGGAAGAATATTATTTGGTCAGAAAAAAACAAAATAAAACATAACTTGTCAATGTTTGGAGAAAGAATTGCATCCCAAGAACACCATACCTACTGTGAAGCATGTTGTGAAGACATCATGTTTTAGGGCTGTTTTTCTGCAAAGGGGACAGAACGACTGATCCGTGTTAAGGGAAGAATGATCAGGCCATGTATTGAGAGATTTTAACACAGAACCTCTTTCGATCAGTAAGAGAATTAAAGATGGAATGTGGGTGGGTCTACCAGCATGACAATGATCCTAAACACACAGCTTGGACAACGATGGTGTGGCGCCGTAAAAAGCAAGTCCTGGAGCAGCCTAGCCAGTATTCAGACCTCAACCCCATAGACAAAATGTACCTGTTGCCCAGCGCCCAAAACATCACTTCTCTAGAGGATATCTGCATGGAGGTATTTGCATAATCCTCCGTCTAATTCAGAATACTGTTAATTGTATACTGTAAAGTACAAGTGTACAAACCTAATCTGAACACTCATAAAATTAGAAACGTTTAGATAGGATTAAACAATTCACCGGCTTTTCTATAAATCTTTTTCTAGTGTATACAGTGGTGCTTGAAAGTTTGTGAAGTTTCGAAATTTTCTATATTTCTGCATAAATATGACCTAAAACTTTATCCTGAAATCCTGAAAGTAGATAAAGTGATCCCAGTTAAACAAAATGAGAGAAAAATATTATACTTGGTCATTTATTTACCATTTATACATATTTCTGAGGGGCAAAAAGTATGGAAAACTCTAGGATTAACAGTTTGTATGTAGTGGATATTCTAATTTTATGACCAGCACCTGTATAGCTAACAAGTATATTAAATTTGCACATCCTGCAAGTAGATTACATTATTAACTATCACGTTTAACTATCTCGTTTTTGGGGTCAGCCGTGGCTTAACGGATAGGGTAAAGCGCTGGGGACCAAGAGATCGCTAGTTTGAACCCCACTCCAGGCAAGTCATGGCTGAAGTGCCAATCCCCAATTGCTCCCCATGCGCCTAAGTAGAGTGCAACTTCATGCTGCTCCAGGTGTTCAGCCCTGGATGGGGGTAAATGCAGAGAAAGAATTTCCCTAAGGGGATCAATAAAAGTATATTATTAACTCCACCAACTAACCGTAAGGGGAAGCTGACTTTGAAAGGCAGATTATCTTTCTCCCACCTCTGACAGTACAAACTGGCCACAGATCAGGCAACACAGAACAGACACTACACACTAGAGTATTCGAGTTTCATAAAAGGGAACATAGATTATTTTACTAGTAACAAGGCCAGAAAGAACATGTCTGTGTCCATGGTAAACCTAATTTCCACAAGATGGCAGCAATAATGTATAACAGTGTTTAAAACAACTTTTGTTGCCCTTAAATAAGCATTTTCCAGAGAAGTCTATGCATTTCCAACAAGACAAAGCAAAACCACATTTTGCATACATTACAAAGGCATGCATAAGAAAAGGATAAGGGAAATGGACAGGCCTGCCTGCAGTCCTGACCTGTTCACAATACAAAATGTGTGGAGAATTTTTAAAAAGCAAAAATTCAAGCAAATATGTAAAATCCATTCTATCAAATGTTAAGGAAGACCAGGATGAAATGGTTGACCGCTTGGATGAACCAAATTATGAGAGCTGGAGAACTCAAATTAGGGCCTATAAGAAGCCCAAGCAGGAAATAAAACAGATTAAATAATTAATAAAATCCTATACCTGTTGGTGATTAGACCATGGCTAGTTATGACACTAGGTCAGCCATAATGGAAGCGCTAAAAATGAAACTAAAATGGAATATAGAATAACAAAATAACACCTAAACTGCATTGCTTGGTGTCCCTTTGGTACCATCTTTTGAGTGTGGCAAATTGCAAAGCTGCATTACCAACCTATACCAACTTAACATTATCAACTTTTTTGGAATGTGTTGCAGGTTGGACATACACAATATGATATTAATTAACAAATGAAATTAAGTTGACGAGACAAAACTTGAAATAAATGTCATACTGTCAGTAATGAAACAACATTCAGTCAGTTCATCTGCTTTGACTTGAGCTGGACCAAAGTCGAGAAGACACTTTTGCACAGTTAATTAGTTCTGAATGCTAATGTAATTTAGATTTCATGATTATCGAGGGATGTCATTGCACCACACCTGGGAGAACCATGACAGTTCCACCAGCTGATTCTCTCCATTGCTTGGCAACGACACACTCTTTTCGAGGTGATTCCAAGGGGAACAAACACACCCTTGGTAACAGGACGTAGTCATGGAACTGCAATTGCAGTTTCTGTGTTCTCTTGGTAATTATAGCCAAGAGTTCAAATATTTCTAGAGAGACATTGACTCCCTCTGATGCAAGTAATTAAGTTTAGTTTGAGAATGGTATCATGGCAAAAGACAATGTCATTCCATGTGAAAGGAAATAATTTAAATCAAAAAATAGCTTTTTTGCTTCAGATTAAACTGTATGCTATTCATTTACATTCTACTGTAGTATGGTCTTTGGGGATAGTTTCCCTTCTGGCTTCAGATCCTATTGCCTATTCTCAAGTGATTATAAAGGTGTAAGATAAAAAAAAAACATAATACATGCTGCAAAGAAGAAGCAAATGTGACAGTGAAGATTTCCAGAACGGTGACAGATTCTCAGTAAACGTTAGCAGAGAATGTAATTATAAAGTGCAAAGATTTTACACCGGAACACCGGTTTAGAGAAGAATTCACACCAAATACTGACTTCATTTAGTTTATAACTGTTTACTGCACTCTTTAAAGTTTTACACAAGAAACATTGGTTATTGTTAAAGGTACCCTTGCTTTACAGCATGTCTTTGCATGTGTTTGCTGTACAGTTCTCCGTTAAACTGACTCCGTTAATACTGACTTGATAATGCAAAATTACAAAAAATATATAAAGTCTAATACATATACAGTTCATTTGTGACTGTGGTGCAATAAGTCATATCTGCCCCATTTGAAAGAGGAGCGGCAAACTATGAATAGTTTTATTTTTGCTCTCTGGTGTCAATATTTATCAAAGACCTGCACAATATGGCAGACACGTTTTGTTATGAACACAATTAATCATGTTTATAAAATATAAGAAGTGTTTATGAATGAACAGGGAAGGTCAAGAAACCACACACATGTCAGCCATGAAGAGGGAACGAGGTGTACATAATTATAAACTGATTTCTGTTATAATAAATGATTGACTGTGGATTATGTGGAGAAATAACAGGCAAATCAGCGATGGGTCTGCATCAGAAATAATCCTCATCAGCGATGAAATCATTGCTTGAAATATTGTCAATAAGGGAATATGAAAGCTTGTAAGCAGATGGTTTTAAAAAAGCCGTATGTTTGTGAAGGTTGATTAAAATAAATTCTACAGCCAGCTTGTGTCAGCTCACATCGTTTACCAAAAATATGTATGCTACAGGTTCCTTGACACTTGCTCGATAACGCAGGAAAGTAAATACTCAGCAAGTTGAAACAGTTCATTTTAGTTTGTGGACACGTTTTGTCCATTATCGGAATTTGACATGCATTGCATTTCAGCGATTGGTTAATGTTTAAAGAACCTCAATATGAAAATCAATATCATTTTGCCTTGTTGACATTTCAGAGGTTGATTATATTCAAATGTGATACAAATTCAGCAAGTCCTCGTTCACTGGTGTTCAGTAAAGTGGTCTTGCACTGTTCTACTGGTTATGTGAAAAGAGAAAGCAGACTTTTTGAATGTTTGAATGTGGATGTACACATTTTTCAAACTAAAATACAGGAAATACTGTAAGACTCACGCTTATATTTAGGTCTAATTTAGGTATAATTCCTGTTTTTTTGTAATATTATCTTTTCATACGCAAATACAATTTGAACCTGATTTTCTAGTAGAGCTAATCCGCCAGCATCAAGCAACCAGCACCAACTTCATAACAAACAAACAAAAAAACATAAGCAGTCGATAATAGGAAAAGAGCATTGTTCGCAAATTACAGATTGTCTAGACAGGGCACAGGGGCAAAAAGAACCAAAAACAAACAAACAATGAATATAATAACCCAAGCAGAAGAATAGGTAGAGTAACCAGAAGTATAAAAATGCTGATAATACTACTAGTAAAAAGAAGATATAAAGAAGGAGATTAAGCAGAAATAGGATGATCATACTACTAGTAAAAAGAAGAGATGAAGAAGGAGAATAAACAGAAATAGGATGATCATACTACTAGAAAAAAGAAGAGATGAAGAACTAGAATAACCAGAAATTGGATGATCATACTACTAGTAAAAAGAAGATATAAAGAAGGAGATTAAGCGGAAATGGCATGATAATACTACTAGTTAAAAGAAGAGATGAAGAAGAAGAATAAGCAGAAATGGGATGATATTACTACTTGTAAAAAGAAGAGATGAAGAAGAATAAGCAGAAATAGGATGATAATACTACTAGTAAAAAGAAGAGATGAAGAAGAATAAGCAGAAATAGGATAATAATACTACTAGTAAAAAGAAGAGATGAAGAAGAAGAATAAGCAGAAATGGGATGATATTACTACTAGTAAAAAGAAGAGATGAAGAAGAATAAGCATAAATGGGATGATAATACTACTAGTAAAAAGAAGAGATGAAGAAGAATAAGCATAAATGGGATGATAATACTACTAGTAAAAAGAAGA
>JAOUQV010333065.1:0-11193 GCA_028565295.1 Aspidoras spilotus
AAAATATTTAAATCTGACAGATTGCATTTTTTTTGACTCGTCCATATACTGTATTTCATAAATATATATTTTTTATTGTAATGCACATTGCTTTAATAGACAACAAAAATTAAAGGTGGAATGTTATATGTATGCATATTATTTTTGGAAACGGACTCCAAATATAGACACATGAATTATTTAATCAATGACTCGTCTATACTTCAGAGGTAGATAATAAAAGTGATAGATCATTTTACTGAACGTTTCATTTTTGGATTACAATGCAATCTGTCTCAGCGGAGAGGAAAACGTTTATAATTATACGTATTCTCTAAATAATTATATGTGCCTAAGATGTTTTAACAGTACTGTACAGCAATTAGAGTGTCTAGGACAGGGGTGGGCAATTACAAAATCTGAGCTGTGTTTGAGGGCTGAACCTACAGTAAGCTGAACCTAACTATGTTATGTTAGATTAATTTTCTTCACTTGTAAAGGCAGTAATGAGAGGCAAAATTTAATTTTAACATTATACTACTGCTGATAGAATAGGAATATTATTTTACAATAAAGATATACATTTGTGGTTCAAGTCTAAAAAACAAGTCATAAACAGGAAAACTATAATTACATTAAGTATGTCATTTATTATTTAAGACATACTCAAATATTGAATAGTTGTTTTGTAAATGTAAGCAATTTACTCACTTAATCATAAAGAAATAAATGCTTTAGATGTCCCTTGTCTTGTTTTTTTGGGCTTTAACAAGTGCACTGCATTCTAGCTGGAGGACTGAGGTAGATATGAGAAGTACAGCTGAGAGGTGCACAGTAGTGATAAAAGATCTGTGTTTGGATCATTTACATCTGGACATATTAACTAGCAGAGTCCAATAAGCTCTATTTTATAAACTCTCCATGAGAAAACGGTTTACTGTTTCTAGCGATTATGTGCGATGTGACATAACTTGCCTTGGGAGCTACATTCCTGGATGTGTGTAGTTCGAGAATAACCATTGTTGGTTTTACAATAAAGCCAGCAATATATCCAATGCATGCTCTTTATTAGACAACTGCTTTCATGCATGATGCTCCTATAGTTCCGGTTTAAATTATATTTCTTGAACACACTGACCTGTGCACCACAAACTAAGCACAAAGCATTTTCCTTCTGTAAATAAATATTTTGCAGTCTATGCCTTGTAAAAATGTGGAATTCAGTATCAGAGCTAAAATTTTGTGGTTCTGTAGGTACACGAATACCTGCCAACTTTGAATGCGTCTTTGCATAAATAAAAAAAAGGCTTTTAAAATAAAAGCAGCAAATTGTGCATGTTGTAAAGTAGTTTTCATATATATTTCTAGTTTGTGAGCGTCTAGGAGAATCTGACATAGTTCATAGTTCTTCAGGAGATTTTGACTGTCACATTTGCTTTTTTTTTAAACCCAGAAAGCTCATCCATGCACCTGAAGTTTTCCTATTTTTTTTAAAGAAACTACTGATTCTTTAAATCCAGGCCAGTTCTGCATTTCTTCTGCATGGAAGATCAAAAATGTTTCTGAGTTTGGAGCTGCACTTGTCTCTAAATGTTATATAAGCACACAGGAGAAGTGTAGATATTATGTGCTCCTCAGCTGCTTACGTGAGGTAATGAGTAATTCTGTGACGCCTGGAGTTCTCACAAATGTTAAGTAGATTTTTAACTCGGTTATGTTTATGTAACCTTAAATCTAATTAAATGTCTGTTATCTCTCCGTTATAGGATTAAAGATCATGCTTAGACCTTGGAATATGAAACTATTTGTATAAACACAAACACACAACTTACCCTGACGAAAGGATCTTGGAAAAAGAGTCAGCTCTAATAACTCGCCCATCAACATCCAAAGAGAGAAACGTAGAAGGCCATGGCTGGAGAGAAAAAAACGGACTTTATATAGCTCTTAAACAGTGGCGATGCTCTTATCTACACAACACTAAAGGTTATCAGCGTGTGCAGATAAACGCAATCATTTGTTAAAGTCTAACCATATGTAAATAGTTTAAACGGGCCAATAAATCAATCAAGTACCTTTTGAAACTGTAGAAAGTAGTATGGGTCATCCTCAATGATAAGGAAATCATACTTCTTTGCCAGCTGTAGAAATGAAACAAATGTGAGCATGCACATACAAACACAGACACACACATAGTATGTAAGCGGTTCTGGCTCTGAATGGATTATTAACTTGAAGCCATTATTAAATTTAAAGATGTTAATTCTTCTTAGAGGAAATGTGTACAAAGCACAAACCATATAATACACAGCAACATAATATCAGCTTATCATTTATGTTGTTGTTGTTTAATTGTGGTTTAGTTTTTCTTGGTGGTTGCCATTTGTAATATAGCAGCATTCTGAGTTATGTCGTAGCAATGCTTACAAAGCAGGTTGTGATTCTGGGTGCTAGAGTATTAAATTCAGGTTAAGTCAGTATCAGTTTCTTCCCATTTTATACATATCGCCCAGGCTACATTTAATCTGCAGGCATTTCTCTCCCACCACTAAAAATTTGGTACAATGAACATCCCATACGAATTTATTATGGAACACAATGTTTAGTTTCCAGATAAGGTATAATTCCCCATTTTACAGAATCCACCTTAAAACAAGTTAAGTTCAAAGTTTTTCTTTTCACATAATAGGACATTATTTAGCACCATCACCAATCTAAGACTGATGAAAGCCTTGGTCTGGCCAGTAGCCACAAATGGACACTCCAGAAGGTGTTGATCTCATGTAAGATGACGATATACAAGATGCCAGAACAAAAAAAGGAGGTACTGAACCAGTTATGTTACTATGTAACATTAGGCACTGACATGACAACACTGAAGGAAGTGAAATGACTTACAACATGGATTGGATTATAAGGGGCCAGATTGCTATAAGAAACACGGGTTGCTTAAGACAGAGGGTATTGAATTACGCTGAATCATCTGTGGAGCTTAAAGAGGCAATGATGGCGTCTGACATGGCATGACAGCTACTTTTACATTTTGACAAGTTACTATAATATTAATTTTATTTTTGATGCTTAATATTTATACATATTTATTAAATGTTTAATGTTTTTTGCATAGGTTCGACAGAATGAAATTTCAATCCTGTACATTCCCATTTATATATTGCAGATTTGACAAAAGTTATAATATATAGAGAGAAAACTATAGAAATCTGTCAATAATCAGAGTCTATGGCCTTGATTTAACATTGTAACTACAGACGTTTACTTTTAGACTTTGCTCTGCTGTAATAAGGACTTATTTTAACAGATTTGTTTAACAGATTTTTTTTCCAAGATTTACAGTACACACACACACGATTATTAGAAGTCTACATATTCACATTCAAACTATTAGTTTTCATGAAATTAGATAATCGTGGAAATATGATATTAATGACATCTGATGAAACACTGAACTATGAAAAATGTAATGCAATGTAATATGCAAAAATGTATATATTATTTTTACGAGTTTTCAGAAAATTTTCTTTTAGATTTCAAGGTAATATCAAATGACCATTTAATTGGGTTGTTTTGATTAATTTATAACTAATTTGTTCCTTTGCTACTTCCGGATTGGATTATTGTAATGCCTTGTTGTTTGGATGTTCTGGCAGCTGAATACATATGCTTCAGTTAGTGCAGAATAGTTTTTGCTAGAATAAAAAGATGTAATCACAACACCCCTGTTTTATTTACACTTCATTGGCTCCCAATTAAATTCCGCATTGAATATAAACTCTTGGTCTTGCTTCACGGTATTTAATTGCGCTATTCATATTTTATCACCCAACTCAGGACTGTTGACGCTGGAACGGCTGGTTGTTTTATAACTCAGGGAACCATCATGTCTATGTCACCTTCTGGATCTCATGCTGCTATAGTCAGAATCGCTGGAGTTTGTACTCCAACATACTACATATTTCTTAATCTGCTAAATTACAATGCTCATACCTAATTATTTCTATTTGTCTGCTAAACTAAACATGTTACTACTAAAGGAGTGCTAAACCTGACTGCATCTCCTACTTGTGCTTGTGTCACGCCAAGTATGCTGGGAACACTCTGACCATTTCACACACATATGCAGACAATTTCTTCTTTTTTCAGCCTCTCCCTTTATCGGAGGTCAGCACAGAAATTTAATCTTTTCCACAATAATCTGTCCATCTTCTGCCTCTGCATGTCTACATTAACCACATCCATATATTCTCTTTGGTCTTCCTCTGACTCCTGCCTGGATGTCTCCAATATCCTCCTACCAATATATCCACTGTGTATGTATGTATCTATGTTATATATATAAAATCCATCCTGGTCACTCCCAAAAAACCTCAAGACCTTAAGGAAATGATTTTTCATTTTTCACCAGTGCATGGCGTTTGATAGCATACATTCCCTTTATGCTATAGACAAATGTTACTCTTGGTGGTTGATGTTAGTAAAATGACAAATGTTACTCTTGATGTTACTCTACATTTTTAATATAGCAGCATTTTGAGGCATGTCGTAGCAATGCTTACAAAGCAGTTTGTGATTCTGGGTGCTAGAGTATTAAATTCAGGTTAAGTCAGTATCAGTTTCTTCCCATTTTATACATATAGCCCAGGCTACATTTAATCTGCGGGCATTTCTCTTCCACCACTAAAAATTTGGTACAATGAACATCCCATATGAATTTATTATGGAACACAATGTTTAGTTGCCAGATAAGGTATAAATCCCTATTTTACAGAATCCACCTTAAAACATGTTAAGTTCAAAGCACATAAAAAGCACATCCTTAGTCAGAGACCAATTGGTAAATTTAAACAATGTGAGTGATTTACTGAAGGCAATGAAGAGAATTTAAGAAAGTTCGCTAGATAACAAGATACTCACATGCAGTGCCTTTACCCTGTGCAGCTTGAGCACCTCAGTGAAGATGCAAGCCATGTGACCAATAATTAGCATGAGACAGCTAAAAGGGACAGTTACTAACAATTAAGTCCACTTTAGGGGTTTAGTCCACTTTAGGGGTCATTAAAATTGTACTACAATATTCTTCCAGGCATGGATACTGTAAATGTACTGTATTATGTTAGAAATATATATACACGTTTTGATATTTAAATTTCTTTCTAATACATACATTAAATATTGTTTTTACAATATTATATGTTTTTAGAATATTTTTTACCCCTTTAGTGGGTTGAAGTCTTATTCAACAGGGTCAGACCCCCAATCCTCCCTTATAATTTACACATATTTCACATAGCTCATATCCATTTCACTTTTGTGTCTCTCAATAATAAATCTCAGCGACTGCTACCTACAATCCTGTGTGGTGGCAATGTTACATCCTATTATAAAATGTATAGAATCCAATGTTTATACTGCAACCCTAATACTGGGATAATAAGGTAGAGGTGTTTGGAAGCAAAATGGCAAGTTATATTCAGGGCTGATGTACCGCTGAGCAAGCAACAATTAGTGTGGGATATAGAAGGCTAGTTAAATTATAGAATGATAAAAACTTTTAGCTTTTGAAACACCACATTCAATGCAGAATGTACATAGATAGAGACGTTTGCTGTATGAGTAAAGGCCGCATTAGCAGCAGTATGTGTGCGTCAGACACAGGGAGCGTGTCCAAAGTCAATAGCCAGGTAGGACATATGCACTTGCATAAATGTACTTGCGTTAAAATAAAATGGTTTGTACCATGGCTTGTTTCCAATATTTATTTCACCCCAAAAAAACAGCGTCCCCAACAACCCATTGATGCACCGGCAAAAAAAGTGATCAAAAACAATGTTTACACTAAAGGTGAATGTACGTATTAGTACTCTAATGCCTTTTTTATGTTTGATATGAAGGCATCTGGTGCTGGCCCGGCCCATCTGTCAAATAAAATGCCCGTTTGTAAAATGCAATGTGGCCCAAGTCAAAAAGTTTGCCCATTCCTGGGTTAAAGGCAGAAAAAGAACTTTACCTACAAAAATTAATAAAGTATCAAATAATATTTATTGCTGAAAATAAATAATATATTAATATTTTAGCATATATTGATGAAGAGAACATGCAAACTGCTGACAGTAATTTTCCCGGTCACCCTATCCGGGCATCATACCCGGGTCCACCTTGCTGTGAGGCCACAGCACTATCCACTCTGCCACTGTGCCGCCCACCTCACTATATTCACATTTTAAAACCATTTTAAACCCAATCATCTTCAGCAGCACTGTTATAGTACACTATTATAACACTTATCCACGAAGACACAGCTCTACCTCATACACTTTCTGCTTCCTCTCTGTGGTCATAGAGGCGCCTGTGGGATTTCCTCCATTCGGAATGGTGTAGAGAACTCGGGGCACGCCGCTATCAAGATTCTGCGAGTCATCAGGATCCCATCTAGCCAGAATGTCACTTAGAGCCTCTGGGATCATTCCATATTCATCACTGGGAACGTTTATGATGTTACATCCCAGTGGCCGGACCTAAGTGTGTGAATTAAAACATCATAAAAGCCTCGATGTGTTGTGACATTTACAGAAAAGAGCACTAGTAATTTAAATTAGGGAATTGTCTTACCACTGACAGAGTTCCTGAGTAAGTTGGAGCATCAAGGAGGACATTATCACCAGGATTGATGAGCATCTCAAAGACCTTTAATTAAAGCAATCTGTTTTTATCCAGAGTGACTTACATTTATTATTTATACAAGCCGTTACCAGCATGGGCCGCTCAATGGTGCTAGGATTTGATCTCATATCCTTTAGGTCAGTAGCCTAAATTGTACATTTTAATTTACAATTTAGGCATTTGGCAGACACTATTATACAGAGAGAAATGTATCTCTTTATACAACTAAGCAGTTAAGATTTAAGGGCCTTGCTTAACGACCCAACAGAGGTGTCTTTTGAACTTAGGATCTTCCTGTCAGCAATCCAACAACAACTGAGACATTAGAAAGTGAGTTACTATAAAGAGGACAAATTGAGTACTTTGCACAGTCCATCCTGACTCCCAGTGGTGACACACAGCTCCATCTGTCCTCTTTCTGGGCTATAGGTGGTTGTGGGAGGATTGTGCAGCCGTTTCTGCAGCTCCTTCATCCAAGAGATCAGCTCTGGAATGCTGTAATTACAAATATATAAGTTAAATACATAAGATACGTGTATAGTTGTTTCAGTTAATTTATTGAATAGTGACAATCTCATATAATCTCAAAAATATTAGGCCTTCCGCTATTATGAACTTGCATAAGAGCTCGATTTTCTACTGTCAACAAGTTACTGCATCCTACAATATGCTTCCCGTTAGTCCCATCAACTAAGCGATGTTATAGGTTCATGGCAATCTTTAATCAGAAAACAGATTTTTGTCTAGCCTAGCATCAGCTGATATTGATTCCCCCTCATAAAACATTTTAATGGCAGTCGTCTGTCCACTTTTAATACTGTGCAGAAAAGTTTTGTCTCGCAGTAAATTAAGACTTAGATTAGATCCGTTGCCAACATCCTTGGTTAAAGCTTGCCTAACCTCAGTCTGCCCTCTTATTACCCAGTGTATTAATGAATCACTGACCTCAGGACTAGTTCCTGATTCTTTAACCATTACTCCCGTTTTAAAAAATGGCTGAGCCTAAATTCTGTTTTTTTTTTAATCTGCATTCTCTTTTATTATTACTGTTGTATTTTAATTTTATTATATTTTATTATGTTTTTATTTTTTCTCTTATAGTACAGTGCCATTGGGTGTCTTGAAAGCCAGTTATTAAATAAAATATTATTATACTATTATATATTATACTAATATTATACTTGACCGTGTCATAAAAGATTTGATCTTTACAAGCAACACAGTAGCAACAGAGCATTAACTGTGATGTAATTTCAAGTGTTGTGATAAATAGTTCAGTTTAATCTGGAAACAGAGATAGAGCAGGTCATGTTTACGATAACTGTGATCTACATGCTTGCATCTTTGGGAAACATTTTTCTTGGCAAGTAACAATATTTTCTGAATGAATTAAATATGTTTCGAATTACTTATTGAAATGTTCAATGTCATATGATTTTCCTTTGTATTGCAGTTACAAAAATATAAAAGAGCAACTTCTTCAGCAAAGATCAAGAGGGTGACCTTGTTATCTGTCTGTCTAGCTTCACATAGGGATATGTTTTGAGGGCAGAACACACATCAATGCTGCATCCTAGTCCAATCTATGGAATCACATTTAAATATCTGAAATCTGAATATACTGAACAAGGAATATAATTTTTTTAATTGCAAAACAAAAAGATACGCATTTGCACTTTTTAATTTTTTTTGGATGGAATTTCAATGGTCTTATAGTGTTATATTGTAAAGAATTAAAAAAATGCTTCATCTACCATCATTTCTCCTGTAGAAATACACATACAGCAGATGATTTCCCTGTTAGACCCTTACTTGCCCATCTGAAGAAACTTAACTCTTCAAGGGACCCCGGAATGCTAGAAGGTGCTTTGTGGGGTAGGGATATGTAATTAATTCATCCAAAAAACATTTAAGATAAATTATGCCTTAGATCCTTTTTTGCTGAGGTTGAATGTATCAGTTGTGCATGTTGTGTATAATGTTGCAGCTGTATTATATTTTAAGTGCTTGTTGAACAATATTGTTTAAGTAAGTATAGTTTAAAAAGAATCTAACCGCCTTATTATCCAGTGGTTTGTGAATAGAGATGACGCAGATGATAGAGATATCTGGCAGATTTACCCAGAAGAACCGGAATACTGCAAAGCCCTTGTCATCAATGTCTCGTCAAACTGGATCATTTCTCCATTCTTG
The DNA here is from genome assembly GCA_028565295.1 of Aspidoras spilotus. NCBI lineage: Eukaryota > Metazoa > Chordata > Actinopteri > Siluriformes > Callichthyidae > Aspidoras > Aspidoras spilotus. The sequence goes on from JAOUQV010333065.1 coordinate 8,851, forward strand.
ATCTGAATGGATGCAGTATGAAAGGGGAAGGTTTTGGGGTTTGGTGCTCCAGTGGCAAGAGAGATCAGGCTGGGGGGAGCTTGCAGTTGTAGTTCGGCTGGACAAATAAGAGACAGCACTGAATAAGAAAAACACTCTTTGTTCCCTTTTAGGTTTTTTTCTTCAGAGGTGTAACATTAGATTTTTTTATTAATTTATTCTACAAAAATGAAAACTGTATTAAGACACTTAAAAAAAACTGCCTTTTGGTTAGGAATGCATTCACCTCATGCCAGGCACTGAACACTCCATGGATTAGAAACACTTATCAGATGGCATATAATCATTGATAACGTGCCCAAATTGGTTGTTACATCACAATTGGCACTCGTACGTAAGCAGAAGGCACAACTTACCAGCTATGGATATACATAATCTTAAAGAATTTGACTGTGGACAGATAGTTGGTGCACAGAGATGTGGTGCCGGTGTTTCAGAAACAGCTTGTTCCAGTACCATGCTATCACAGATGTAATAATAAGACTAAAGAAAATATCAACAAAATCCGGCCAAAAGTCACAAAGTGTAAGCCACAGAAAGTTGGTCTGGGAGGCGAGCACCAAATTAGCATGGGGAACTTGCACAGACTGGTAAATAAAAGAATACTAACATTCTAACAAAATAAAAGACATACATTTGTGGAGTAAGTCAAAAATACAATTTGAGGGTCTAAGGGTACGAGTGCACTTGCCAACTTCGCATGCGTCCATACATAAAACAATTTCAAAAATAAAAGCAGCACCACAAGTATGTTGTAAACTAGTTTTCGTTTACATTTCTTGTTCATGGGTAACTGCATTTCAGACCGGGGAATTTTATGTTGACCTATCCTGTTTAGTTATAAAGTGGTCTTAGCATATGTATGAAAGTCCCAGCATAGATCCTGGGGCATGAACATTCAAAACTTTTACACACTTTCAAATATCCTTTACTTATTTTTTTGTCTTTTTCTCTGCCACCACTGCAAGTCACTCGCATTGTCGATCTGGCACGTATTTAACGCCAGATTTCCACCCTGTCGCAACCTGCATTCTGGTTTAGGATTAAGGATTTGCATCTCCAATTTCTTGTGTAAAGCGATAAACATCAGATTAAATCATACACTTGTTCGTACAGTAGACCATCCAGAACAGCAGGCACTACAGGTTACCTGAGAAAAACAGTCACTTAACACATACAGACCCATTCCAAAAAAAATAGAATATCATGGAAAATTTGATTCATTTCCATAATTCCATTCAAAAAGTTAAACTTTCATAGATTCGGGGCCCACAATTTAAAAGATTTTTGTTCATTTTTTACATAATTTGGGCTTCCATCTCATAAAACTCACTAAAAATTAGAATACTGTGGAGGAATCAGCCCAAACTATGTAGTGGAAGGACAAAATGTGGAATGAAAGGATGCACCAGCAAAAGAGAAGACTAAGAGCTTTAACGGATTATCAAAAAAAAAAGATTCAAGAATCTTGCAGCCATTCAGAAAGAGTGGATTGAGGCAGAAGTCACAGGTGCAAAAACCTTCTTCAACCTTCATGATATTCTAATTTTTTTAAATCTGTAGTTGTCTGTAGTTACATATACTGTATACACCTGTGACTGACAAGCCATATACGAGTAAACAGGGAACTGCGTCATGTCTTCCTGAAGGTTTTAACTTAAAATCTGGACATGTAAATTAAAGGCTAACATTTCTTCGGGAATCCCACAGGTCACGTGATTCCCACGGGATGGGAAACAACTTAGCCATTACTCATGTGATTGGGATGGTACAGGATAAATAGGTGGAATTATTTCAGCTATATTTTAGCAGAGACATAGTTTGTAATGTTTGAGTAATAACTATAATAAGTTGTGGAAAAACAACAAACTTTGAGAAACACCTAAAGGTAAATCAGAACACAGAATATGAGTCTGGTATTATAAGGGGGATAGAACAGGAGAGCACAGTGGCGGTGTCCTTCGGTGCTGCAGGTAGGAACTATCTCATACAGAGAGAGAACATGTGAAGCTGAGCACTGTTTGTGTTGGATTTGTTTAAATTAATAAATATGGTAGTGAAATAAAGACATGCTTCAGCAAATGAGTTTGGCTTGGAGTTATAATATGTGTATCAATGAGATAATCTCACATAGACCAAAACTCGTTGTTCCTAATAAACTGATTATTTAAAGTGGATTACATAGACTAGATGTCAAAGTTTAATAATAATAAATAATAATAATAACAATTTATTGATCCCCGTAGGGAAATTCTTTCTCTGCATTTAACCCATCCAGGGCTGAACACCTGGAGCAGTGTGCTG
>JAOUQV010333088.1:0-11192 GCA_028565295.1 Aspidoras spilotus
AAGGAGGTCCTACACCATACTAATACATTATTGTGGTCTAAAACCAGGTGTTTCAGTTTCATTGTCTAACCCCTGTACACTAGAAGAGATCTCAGATGGAGACTATTAAAAGTAAGAGCTTGCGTTGCGAATAATGAATTAGTTTTTATTTGTGTCTAGGCTCCGTACAGGTTGGGGATTGTAACTGTACAACGGACAGCGTAGATAGGAACTGTATCGAACCACATGCTGCTTCCTGTAAGTGTCTTTGTGAAATCCTGGCGTGTCATGACTTGTGTGATATCTCGAGGAACCTTCATGGCATGCAGAGGCAATACACGTGGCCTCACTCCAGAGATATTGCACACTCACTGGTTAGACTGGATCAGTTTTATGGATTTAGTTATCGACTGTCTGTTATTACACAGTGTGTTATTTCTCCAGGTGGTTTTCCGGACCATCTAAGGGACAGTCACTAAGAGCAATGCGAAGCCACAACGTGCATTTGAACACACGGCTTTTAGATGACGCTAATTTTAAAGACGCAAACAATGGTGGGACGTGATCAAAGGATTCTGTCAGCAGTATACTCTCAAGGTCGCCAGAGACATAACCAGGTCTCGTAAAGCTCTGGAGATTGAAATGATGGAGCTCCAGTGTTTGGCGGAGAAAACGGCAAATCAAGAGATTATTAGATCTCTTAAAAAGAAAAGAATAGCTTTGGACGATCTGATAGTTATTGCAGGTTGGGCAGGGGGGACGGGGAGGACGGGGGGGCGAAATTGATGCTCCTTTGAAGTTCTTTTACAGTCTCGAGTGTAGAAATGGACAGAATAGGGTTATTCATGCTGTGTGAACCGAGTCAGGGGATCTCTTATCAGAGCCCACTGAAATTCACGGGCAAACAGTCAGTCTTTCTCTAGGCTGTTCGAGAGCGAATGGGTGAGGGCACAAGATCTGCAGGGAATGGAAAATGCCACACCCTGGGCATGGATGGTCTCCCAGTCGAATGTTATAAAACGTTTTGGTCAGCAGGGCTACAGATCTCGGCTCCGGGTTGTCCACAGACTCCTCAATGGCCCTAAAGAGCAGGTATGTAGAGAGGTATTCTGCATCATCTTGCGCACGGTGGGACGACTGCGGTTCGACAAAGGCTAGTTTTTAATGATTGTCAAAACACTGGACATTGCTGGATTACCTGTAATTTACTGAGGTCTGTTTAGAGCATGGTCACTTTTGAATTTTCACACTTGCTCCTCTATGGCGCTCGCCTGGACATTTCTGATATTAGCCCTTCACTCGTCACAATGCTGGTTTCCTCTCCAGTTATAACCCTCTTTTCACCACTATGTTTGGACACAGTAGAATTGTTCCTCTGCATTTAACCCATCCGTGCAGTGAAACACACAAATACACACACACACACACACACACACACACACACACTGGTGAAGTGAGCAGTGAGCAGTGAGCAGCCAGCACAGCGCCCCGGGAGCAACTGAGTGTTAGGTGCCTTGCCCAAGGGCACCTTAGCCATGACTTGTCAGTACCTGGAATCAAACCAGGGACCTTCCGGTTGCAAGGCTGCTTCCTTAACCACAAGCCTACGACTGCACCAGCTAGCTGCAGTTAGCTTGAAGGTCTCTGTGTGTTGTGGACCTGAAGAGTCTGTCTTTGTCGGTCTCTTTGCCTCTGTGTCTATCTCTCTCTGTCTTTCTGTTTCTCTCCCTCTGTTTCTTACTGTATCTGTCTCTCTCCCTCTCTCTTTCTATCTCTCTCCATCTATCTCTCTCCATCACTCTCTCTCTGTCTGTCCTTTTGTGTCTCCATGTATCTGTCTCTCTCAGTCTCTCTTTTTGTCTCTTTTTGTGTCTGTTTCCCTCTCTGTCTGTCTCTCTCTCTGTCACTCTCTCTGTCACTCTCTCTCTGTCACTCTCTCTCTCTCTGTCTCTCTGTCTCTCTGTGTCTCTCTCTCTCCATGTCACGCCACAATAAGGAGTAATTTCTTCTCTCCTCTCAATAACACTTTTCACCTTCTTGTTATTTGTTGGTGGAGCTGGAACATGACGCAGGAGCTCTGTAACCCACCATGACATCATCACTATCAAGTCCAACAACCTCGAGCACACACACACACACACACACTCATAGTGAATAGCTGGCACTAGAACAACAAAAGTAGAACCATGCTGCAGTGAAAGAGAGAGCTGTAATCATTAACACATGAGTGAAGTGGTAAAGTGATGGAGAACAGATGGAGAAAAACAGGCATGGATAGAGAGAGACAGGCATGAGAAACTGAGACATAAAGAGAGAAACTGAGAGATAGAGAGAAAAACCGAGAGAGACAGCAACAGAAAGATAAACAGAGAAATAGAAAGAAAGTAACTAGGAGATAAACAGAGAAATAGAAAGAAAGTAACTAGGAGATAGAGAGAGAAACTGAGAGATAGAGAAAGAGGCATGAGATACAGACTGAGACAGAAACAGAAAGATAGAGAGAGAGTAACTGAGAGATAGAGAGAGAATCTGAGATGAAGAGAAAAAGAGAGATAGAGAAAGAAACAGGAAGATAGAGAGAGAAACTGAGAGATAGAGAAAGAGGCATGAGATACAGACTGAGACAGAAACAGAAAGATAGAGAGAGAGTAACTGAGAGATAGAGAGAGAATCTGAGAGATGAAGAGAAAAAGAGAGATAGAGAAACAGGGAGATAGAGAAAGAAACTGAGAGATAGAGAGAGAGACAGGAAGATAGAGAGAGAAACAGGGAGATAGATAGAGAAACAGGGAGATAGAGAGAGAAACTGATAGATAGAGAGAGAAACAGGAAGATAGAGTGAGAAACAGGGAGATAGAGAGAGAAACCGGGAAATAGAAAGAGAAACTGAGAGATAGAGAGAGAGAGACAGGAGGATAAAGAGAGAAACAGGGAGATAGATAGAGAAACAGGAAGATAGAAAGAGAAACTAAGAGATAGATAGAGAAACAGGGAGATAGAGAGAGAAACTGAGAGATAGAGAGAGAAACAGGAAGATAGAGAGAGAAACAGGGAAATAGAAAGAGAAACTGAGAGATAGAGAGAGAAACTGAGAGATAGATAGAGACACAGGGAGATAGATAGAGAAACTAAGAGATAGATAGAGAAACTAAGAGATAGATAGAGAAACAGGGAGATAGATAGAGAAACTAAGAGATAGAGAGAGAAACAGGGAAATAGAGAGAGAAACTGAGAGATAAAGAGAGATACTGAGAGATAGAGAGAGAAACTGAGAGATAGAGAGAGAAACTGAGAGATAAAGAGAGAAACAGGGAAATAGAGAGAGAAACTGAGAGATAAAGAGAGAAACTAAGAGATAGATAGAGAAACAGGGAGATAGAGAAAGAAACTAAGAGATAGAGAGAGAAACAGGGAAATATAGAGAGAAACTGAGAGATAGAGAGAGAAACTGAGAGATAGAGAGAGAAACTGAGAGATAAAGAGAGAAACTGAGAGATAGAGAGAGAAACAGGGAGATAGAGAGAGAAACAGGGAGATAGATAGAGAAACTGAGAGATAGAGAGAGAGACAGGGAGATAGATAGAGAAACTGAGAGATAGAGAGAGAAACTAAGAGATAGAGAGAGAAACAGGGAGATAGAGAGAGATACTGAGAGAATATGATAATGAATGAATAATAAAATATGACTTTGTCTCCCTCTGGTGGCGAAGAGGCTCTGTTGTATTTTAGGATTCACCAGATAAAAAAAAAAAACAAATAATTTAAACAAATAACAGATTTCTTTAGAATAAATGGCAAATAAAGATTTATTTAGAGGTTAAAGGTTATTTTAACTTTATTATAAACATCATAGAAACTTTAATTTTATACACAGTGGAAATGATTCTCCACATTTACCCACAGTGAAACACACACACACACAATCATATATATATATACAGTGGGTACAGAACATTTTATTTTTATTTTTGTTCAATTGCAGCCATTTTAAATTTTATTTATTAATAATGTTTATTAGAAATGTACTCAGTGTCCATCTTGAAATAAAAAAACAGAAATGTAGACATTTTTGCAAATTTATTAAAAAATAAAAGAACTGAAATACCACATGGTAATAAGAACCCAGAGTATCAGAATATAAGTTTTCACCCCTGGATTTGGGGATCCTTGGGGATCCTCTGCCATTCTTCCCTGTGGGGCAGTCGTAGGCTTGTGGTTAAGGAACTAGCCTTGCGAGCGGAAGGTCCCTCGTTCAATTCCAAGTAGCGACAAGTCATGGCTGAAGTGCCCTTGGGCAAGGCACCTAACCCCCAGTTGCTCTGGGCACGTGTGCTCACTTCACCAGTGTGTGTCTATGTGTGTGTTTTACTGCACGGATGGGTTAGATGCAGAGGACCAATTCCGCAGTTCCGTCAGGTTACTGGAGTTCCGTCCATGATATCTCTGTACCTGGCTGCATTCTTCCAGTCGTCCTTTCCCTGCTGCTGAAAAACACTCCCATAGCATGATTCTCATAGCATGACACCACCATTTTTGGGATTGTATTGGGCAGGTAATGAGCAGTGCCTGGTTTTTTCTACACATACCCCTTAGAATTAACTCCAAAAAGTTAGATCTTTGTCTCATCAGACCAAAGAATTGTATTCTTCAGAGTCTGGGAGTTCTTTATGTGTTTTTTGGCAAATTCTATGTGGGCTTTGATATGTCGTGCACTGAGGAGAGGCTCTGCCATAAAGTCCTGACTGGTAAAGGGTTGCAGTGATAGTTGACTTTGAGGAACTTTCTCACATCTCCTTACTGCATCTATGGAGCTTATACACGGTCTTACACAGTCAGACACAGAGTTCTGGTCGTCCCAAACTTCTTCCATTTAAGGATTATGGAGGCCAATGTGCTCTACCTTGAGTGCTGCAGAAATTCTTTTGTAACCTAAGCCAGATCTGTGCCTTGCTACAATTCTGTCTCTAAGCTCCTTGGGCAGCTTCTTCGACCTCATGATTCTCATTTGCTCTGACATGCAGTGTGAGATGTGAGGTCAGGGAGCATGCTGGTGGTTAGGTGCCCTACCCAAGGAAACTTCAGTCGTATCATGACTTGGCGGTTCAGGGAATCAAACAGGGGATCTTCTGGTTGTAAGGTTGGTTCCTTAAGCACAAGCCTGAGATCAGTTTTGTCATCACTGATGATGATGTGTGTGTGTGTGTTTGTGTGTGTAGTTTAAATCTGCCAACAGGAGGAAATTTAAGATCCTGAACCTGCTCACACACACACACAAAGTTATTCTGGGGGATCTCTCCCTCCTCACACCTCACACACACAGCAGCATATGTCTGGTGGAAAGAAGGTAAGAAGGAACATAATAATAATAATAATAATAATAATAATAATAATAATAATAATAATAATAAATATTAGAATGTATTACATAATTTGTATATAACTTGTCCATATGTAAGAAATGTGTGTTTAAGAAGTGTGTGTGTTTTAGAAGTGTGTGTGTTTTAGAACCAATCAGACAGAGGTGAGATAATCAGAGTATGATGTAATATTGTAATGTATTACGAAGTATTTATTTAAAGCTTTATATATGACCTCTGACCTGTACAACGCTATGATCTGTTATTAATAACTGTTATTTAGTTGTTATTAAACAAAAGGAAGTTAAAACACTTCACAAAGTCTGATCATAGTAATGGACAATCAAAGTGATAACAAACTGATAACTCAACATAAATATCCAATATAATCAGTGACCACTAACCAGATCCAGCTGTCCCTAGTTCATGTGACCGTGACAGTTAGCACGATTTCTTAATGCCTGCATGTGAGCAGTTGATGTAGCGTGAGCAGTGGTGTATGTTTGGGTTGCTGAATCCAGAGGGATCCTTAGAACCCCTTCTTAAGGAGGTCAGTCCAGGAGCTCACCCCTACCAAAATATCCCAGAACAGAATCCAAGACTTTCTACAGCACATCAGCACATTCCAGTTCATGACCTGGGGGCCACTCAGGATGATCTGTGATATTAGTCCATTTGGGACAAAGATCTGTGACTTAGGGGCCACTCGGTATGAAGATCTGTGCCTGTGGTTCACTTGGGACAAAGATCTGTGACCTGGAGCCTACTCATGAATAATATATGTGACCTGGAAGCCACTTGGGATGAGGATCAGTGTCCTAGGGGCCAATTGGAATGAAGATCTGCAACCTGGGGCCACTCACGAGGAAGATCTGTGACATCTGTCTGCTTGGGACAAAGATCTGTGACCTGGGGGCCACTTGAGATGAAGATCAGTGCCCTAGGGGCCATTTGGAATGAAGATCTGTGACCTGAGGCCACTCACAAGGAAGTTCTGTGACATCTGTCTGCTTGGGACAAAGATCTGTGACCTGGGGGCCACTTAGGATGAAGATCAGTGACTTGAGGTCCACTTGGGATGAAGATCTGTGACACTGGTCCACTCGAGACGAAAATCTCTGACATGGGACAAAGATCTGTGACATTGGGAAACTCGGGACGAAGATCTGTGACCTGGGGGCCACTTGGGACAAAGGTCTGTGAAATTGGTCTACTCGACAAGATCTCTGACCTGGGGGACACTAGGGATGAAGATCTGTGACAATGGTGCACTTGAGACAAAGATCTGTGACCTGGGGCTACTTTAGATGAAGATCTGTGACATTGGTCCACTTGAGACAAAGAACTGTGACCTGGGGGCCACTTGGGACAAAGATCTGTGACCTGGGGCTATTTGGGACAAAGATCTAAAACATTTGGTCCACTCAGGATGAAGATCTATGATCTGGGGCCACTTGGAAGAAAGATCTATGACATTGGTCTATTCGGGAAGAAGATCTGTGACATGGGTCCACTCAAGACAAAGATGTGTGACCTGGGGCCACTTGGAACAAAGATCTGTGACATTGGTCCACTCGGGACGAAGATCTGTGACCTGGGGGCCACTTGGGACAAAGTTCTGTGACATTGGTCCACTCGAGAAGAAGATCTCCTACATTGGTCCACTTGAGACAAGAACTGGGACCTGGGGGCCACTTGGGACAAAGATCTGTGACCTGGGGCTATTTCGGACAAAGATCTGAGACATTGGTCCACTCGGGATGAAGATCTATGACCTGGGGATCACTTGGAAGAAAGATCTGTGACATTGGTCCATTTAGGGCAAATATCTGTGACCTGGGGGCTACTCAGGATAAAGACTAGTGACCTGGGGGCCACTTTGGATAAATATCTGTGACATTGGTCCACTTGGTACAAAGATCAATTCAATGTTATTTATAAAGTTAACAATGGACATTGTCCCAAAGCCTTGTGCCTTCACACTATTAGATGACATTTGTGACATTGTTCAATTGGGATGAAGATCTGTGACATTGGTCCACTCGGGACAAAGATATGTGACCTGGGGGCAACTTAGGATGAATATGTGTGACATTGGCCCACTTAAGACAAAGATCTGTGAACTTGGGGCTACTCGGGCTGAAGATTAGTGACATGGAAGCCACTCAGGATGATGATCAGTGACCTGGGGAACACTTGAGACAAAGATCCGTGACATTGGTCCACTCGGAACAAAGATCTGTGACACTGATCCACTTGAAACACAGATCTGTGACCTGGGTGCCACTCAGGAAGAAAATCCCTTATCTGTGGGGCCACAAAGATCAGCTCCCTTCCATAATACAAGCATGCTGGATTATGGATTATGCTCTGGGTTGTCAGATAAGATTTCGGGACTCGATTCCCAGGTCACGGATTATCGTGCCCCGGGTTTCATCCTGCAAGTGAAAATATGTGGCTGAGTAAATGATGCCTCTAGATTTCTCTTGATCTGTGGGGCTCTATAAGAAAATGATTTGCTCCCACTGTAGCCCTCATAATATGAGGTATCAGCAAACAGCCTGCATCTTTCAATCGAAGTGGGCCTGGTGGTTCATAAGAAGTTCACTAAGGCACTGTGGCATGAGACCGTTTACTGCTTTATCTTCTTCTTCTTCAGCGTGTCAGTCTTTTCCACCTCACTCTGTCCCCTGCATCTTCTGCTTTATAAGCAAGCAAAAGTCTTTTATAGTCAATATGTAATTTGACCGGTAGCCAGTCCAGTGTGGATAAGACGCAAGTGATATGTTCATATGATCTGTGATGTGACATTGTATCATCTGGGACAAAGATCTCTGACATTGGTCTACTTAGGACAAAGATTTGTAACCTTGGGGCCACTTGAGATGAAGATCTGTGATCTGGGGGCCACTCGGAACCTAGATCTATGACCTGGGGCAACTTGGGACAAAGATCTGTGACCTAGATTGCCACTCGTGATGGAGATCAGTGACCTGGGTTTACTCTGGAAAAAGATCCCTGACCTGGAGGCCACAAAGATCAGTGCCCTTCCATAATACAAGCATGCTGGATTATGACTTATCATCTGGGTTGCCAGATAAAATTTCGGGACTCGATTCTCGATTCTCTCCCTGCATCATTGTGTTTCCTCATGTTGCTCTGGTTTCATCCTGCAATTTAAACTATGTGGTAGAGTAAATGATGTCCTTAGATTTCTCTTACATCTGACAAGAGATTGGGAATCTCAATACATTTAAATCCACCAGGAAGTGTGACGACATCTAACAAGGTTCAATTCTTCTTCTTCTTTCGGCCTCTCCCTTTTATCAGGGGTTGCCACAGCGTGTCAATCTTTAATGATTATTAATAAAATAATATTTGTAAATTAATATAAATATATTACCTTTAAAGATAGCCAAGGGAAATTTACAAGGATAGGTGGGAGAGAAAAATAATAATAAAGGCTTGTTATTATTAATCTATCGACATGTCCACATTATTTTATTTCAATATCTTTGAATATTTTTATGTAAAAGATTAATACGATAACGTGTTTTTAACGTAAAACACATGTGATGATTTTGTGTTGATTTGGCAACCCCGAGAATTCGCCGGCTAAGCGGAAGTGAAGTTAGGTCGGGAGGTGATTTGATTGGCGGTGTGATGACGTGAATAGAGCTGCCGAGGGTTTTATAATTATTTATATTTATTTTACTTAAATTCTGCGTGCGCGCGCCAGCAACTTCCGGAAATCTTCATTGTTTTATTGACATGTATTTTATAGTTTTTATTTTAATAGCGGGAGATTTTTAGGCGTGTGTGTTGTAAAGCAGAAGCTGCACGTGCATGAATGATTACATTATTGTTAAACAGTGTGAGGTCAGTGTTATCTGCAATCACTGAATATTAATACATTAATCCGGGCTATGTTCATGGTTCTGTTCATGACGTCATTCATGTATGCTAATATCAACTCTTTATGACGTAATCATAATATATAGACGCGCACAGGCGTACTTATACGCAGAACGAACACTGGATTGGTCATGTGACCGGTGATGAAGCGCTCCGACAAGGGGCTCTCGTGTATAGTGTTGTTGATTTGTCCACTGTACAGCATAAGGTAACACTTACAAGCTCTGGGTAAATAGTGACTGGTGGAGCTGCTGCAGTAGAAATGGGTCGACGTGTGTCTGGTCTATGTGCTGTAATTAATCTAAAAAATAGAGGAGCCAGGTGTTCCTAATCCAGTGAGCGTTCAGTGTTTATTCAGTATAATTTATTTTATTATTCTCTATTTGTACCTGCATTAGTCACTAAACGATTGTTATTAGTGTTCTTTTGTTGTTTGTTGTTGTTTTTGTTTGTTGTTTTGCTTGTTGGGTTTTTCTCTCTTGTTATTTGTTGTTTAGTATATTTCTGTGTGGTTGTTGTTTGTTTATTGTTTTGTTGTTTAGTATTTTTCTGTGTGTGTGTTTTGTTTGTTATTTGTTTAGTATATTTTTGTGTGGTTGTTGCTTGTTTGTTTGTTTGTTTTGTTTGTTTATTGTCTGTTGCTTATTATTTTTCTGTTTTGTTTTTTGTTTGTTTTGTTGTTTAGTATTATGTGTGTTTATTTTGTTTGTCAGTGGTGTTTTGTTTGTTATTATTTGTTTAGTATATTTTTTGTGGTATTGTTTGTTTATTGTTTTGTTGTTTAGTATTTTTCTGTGTGTGTGTGTGTTTTGTTTGTTGTTTATTTTGTTTGTCAGTGGCGTTTTCTTTGTTATTATTTGTTTAGTATAGTTTTTGTGGTTGTTGCTTATGTTTGTAATGTTTGTTGTTATTTGTTTGTTTATTATATTTTTTGTGGTTTTGTTTGTTTTGTTTGTATAACAATAGTTTTTTTTTGTAGTTTTGTAGTTAAACACACTGACCGTCTCCATCATGCCAGCTGAAGTGGTGCGTCAGAGGAGGGCGGGTCGTAAGAAGTCTAAGAGAGAGAAAGGTAAAGGTCAGGTGTGTAATGAGGAGCCGAGGGAACCTAACAGAGGTGATGATGTTCTCCCGGTTCCTCCCATGCCCTTGTCCCGGAGACCTGCTGAGCAGAAGAGAACAATGCAGGATAAAGTAGAGGACAAAGAGGAGACGTCGGTGTCCATCTGTGTCCAGGTGATCTTCCCCTACCTGTTGGCTGGATTGGGTATGGTGATGGCCGGGATGGTGCTGGACAGTGTACAGGTACTGAACCACGTCTGGAACCTTGTCAGTGTGCGTGCGTGTGTGTGTATAACTGTAATATTTATATTAAACAAATGATGTGATTCAGTCCCGAGTCTGGTTCCTCTTCAGGTTTCTTCCTCTTATCATCTCGAGGAGTTTTCTCCCTGTCTCTGGTTTGTTCGTTACAGATGTAGTAATTTCATGATTAATGTCCCACTGTAAACACACAACATACAAATACGCTCAGCTGAGTTTGAGGAAAACCTACACACCTGCTCATTAACATCCCCATAGTCACATGATCAAAATTACCTGAAAGGTTGCCAGATCTTTCAAATGAAAGCGTTTCTGAGGCAGAGATTAACAGCATTTACACAAGCACATAAACTCAAAGCACTGGGAAGACTGTATGATGATTGTCATTGGGACGAAGACAGATATATATGGAGAACATGCCAAGATGCATGAAAGCTGTGATTAAAAATCATGGTTATTCCACCTAGTATTGATTTCTGAACTGTGCTTGAGTTACAGGGGTTAGACAATGAAACTGAAACACCTGGTTTTAGATCACAATCATTTATTAGTATGGTGTAGCGCCTCTTTTTGCGGCCAATACAGCGTCAATTCGTCTTAGGAATGACACATACAATT
>JAOUQV010333115.1:0-21470 GCA_028565295.1 Aspidoras spilotus
TTGTCTGGAAATCTAAAATCAGTCTGTATTGACACATTAATGCACAATTAATAAAAATATATATTTTAGCAAAGATTGTACTAAACAGAGAATAGGGTGTTTAAGATATTTGCACAATACTGTGTATAATGACAATATAAGTAAAACGTACACATAAATGTGTGTAGCTCTACCCAGAAAGCTATAAATATTTACATTTTTATTTACTGCCACTTCTGTGTTTTTGAATTTACTTATTTTCCAAGTTTACAAAGCTTTTTATGTTTTTTGTGTGTCCAACAATAAATAAACCACGATTGTCTCTTAAACAGTTGTCCGCAGGGTTTGTTACAATACCATAATTGCTATACGATGGTTGACTGCTCCTGATAATCCAGTCCACGCCGTGATGTAGTCCATAGTGGTTATTCTCGAGCTTTCACGTCTTCTGATTCCACCACAAGTCCTGTCATTACACTTCCATTACTGCTGTGATGTAGGAGCCTCATTGCATGACTGTAGTAAAGTAACTTGCAGGATTTGATGTGGTGCAATAATTCCTTTTCTGTTCTGATCATCTTGTAGTCTTGCTTAATGGTCATCATATTCAGCCATGAAATACTCAACAATTTCCAGAGGCACTTTTTCTCTAAAGCCTGAACATGTCTATTTTCTTGTTTCATTGAGCACACATGCCTGGAGCAGTGAGCAGCCAGCACAGCGCCCGGGGAGCACCTGGGGGTTAGGTGCCTTGCCTAAGGGCACTTCAGCCATGACTTGTCACTACTTGGAATCAAACCAGGGACCTTCCGGTCGTAAGGCTGGTTCCTTAACCACAAGCCTACGATTAGGTTTGTAAGGGGGGATACCAAAACCAAATAGTTAAGATATTGCTTGGCAGTAATATAATAATAATAAGCTGGATGGAGAACATCATGACATGTACTTGGTTATTGGGCCCAGACTGCTACTAGCAAAGTGTGCATCCTAGAAAGATAACTCATCCACGCAGCCAGCCATAATGAAGCGATGATGGTGTATGACATCACATGACAAATAAAGCATTGTTATTGTAAGTTTATAAATGCCATGGGTTAGAAGGTATCCAAGATGTTTACAGACCTTCAGTAATGTAGCAGACCTGTAGTAATGTTGGTTTCTTTAATGGTGTTTTCTTTCCAGCAACTGACGAGTTTGTGCAAAATTCATAGCTGATATTTCTGAACTGACCATATAATTTTTAATGGAACCAAAGGGTCACGATCCTTGGAAAAACACTAAAAGACCTCAGCTAATGTACTGCATGTCTAGACAATGACCTGTCCTTTTGAAATAATAATACCATTATAAGTAATAAAAAATAAATTTGAAAATTTGTTTTCTCTAGACATTTGAGTAGCTCTGGGAGCAATATTTCCATTAATTCACATATGATGACATTGATTTTTTTATATTTGATCTTACTTTGTTTTATTATCTGTCAATTATCTGTTTAACACATAAAAGAATGGCTAATGAATCTAAAACTTATTAGCAAATTTCAAAGAAAAATTATAATTCACTAACATATAGACTGTCTATATAATATATGTATATGCCATCATTGCTTTGAGATGTTTGGCTGCACAGATGTGATCCATTGTATAGGGATAAACTGATTTCGCATCCCTATCTATTATCAGCTGTTGCAGCCTAGGGGAGTTTTCTTTTCCATATGATATCACTAATTAGAATATTTCTTTTTTAGACATATTAGTGGATCGGAACTAAATTACATACTTTTTATACAATTACATTATACAAATACACTTTATTGCCATAAGTATTTGCTCACCTGCCTTGACTCACGTATTTAGCTGCTTGTCTCATTCCATGAAGCTCTTTGCGCACTGTTATTGAGCTAATCTGAAGGTCACATAAAGTTTGGAGGTCTCTATTGATTGACTCTGCAGAATGTTGGCGACATCTTCACACTATGCGCATCAGCAACCGCTGACCCCACTTCGTCAGTTTACAAGGCCTA
Organism: Aspidoras spilotus; assembly: GCA_028565295.1. NCBI lineage: Eukaryota > Metazoa > Chordata > Actinopteri > Siluriformes > Callichthyidae > Aspidoras > Aspidoras spilotus. The sequence continues at coordinate 2,003 of JAOUQV010333115.1, forward strand.
CAACTTCATAGCCGAGTTGCTGTCACTCCCAAACACTTCCATTTTCTTATAATGCAGCTGACTGTGACTGTGGAACATTTAGGAGCGAGTACATTTCGTCTCAGCGTCAACTGTGAACCACGCCATAGAGACAAGGCTGACGTAGCAGGCACAGACATTTTATTTTTAATTAGATAATATACAAACTCATCCATGTGCCTCGAGCCATCAGAATCAGATGACGTCATGAGCGGCGGATAGCAATCGCGGCCGATGACATCATCATTGTCCACTGACATGTCGTACATAGATGTTAAAACAAAAGTCATGATGCAGAAAACGGGAAACAAAACCAGCGAATGCATTGTTTCTCAAAAACATAAATACTACATGAAAACCATAAACAAGACTAGGAATAACAAACAAAGCCCATAGGACACAAGGTACTGGGTACTCTGCATTTCAAAGACATGCAAGTCAGGTTTTATTGGTGTTTCTAATCTGGCGTTTAGTGTATGAATGCATGTGTGATTTTGTGTCTCCTATGATGGAGTGGTTCCCAGTGGGTTGTTTTGCGCTTGTCGGTGATCTGAAAGATGAGTGATGCACTGGCAAAATAAACTGGTAGAACTGCTGCAGTAGGATTAGTTGACTTGAATATAGAGGATGTACGAAACATTGTGGCTTCTGTTTCCTGATGTCTCTATGCTGTAATTAATAAAATGGTGTACCAACACTTTATTATCCAGGTGATTCTAGTACAGGCAGCACAGTGGTGCAGTGGATAGCGCTGCCGACAAGAAGTACCCGGGTTCCCCCATATGGGAAGACAAGGTAAAATTCTTCCTCCCGCATTCCAAAAGCAATTGGGTAACTGGTTAATTGGTGTCTCTAAAGTGTGTCAATGGGTGTGAATGTGATGAAATTGCGCCCTATCGATGGTTGTTCCTGCCCTTGCACCCAGCGCTGCCGGCTGGCCCATGACCCCATGTACATTTCGCTGAAATAATGAATGAATATTCCTAAAATATTGATAATTTAGTGTATGGTTAGAGACCATCTTTTGTCTATGTACTGTAGCTTATATAATAGTTTCTATTATAAAAAGTGTCCTTGTTGAGGGCATAATATTCTTTTTATTAATCATGCAGTTTGATGTTCTCATAGCCTCAAAGGATGTCAGGCTTTTCAGATGATCCTCTAACCATTTTCAAAGCAATGTTATTTTAATTGCAGACTTTTTTAGTGTGAACAAGAACGCCTATGAGATATCCGCAGACTTTGAAGTAGCGTTGATTTAAAAGCAAAAAAAAAAGGTTAGACTGTGAGATCTGCCATTTTGCTGCCTTTAATCTCTTTTAAAATCTTTAATGGTTATGACAAGGCACGAACTCTCTCCCCTGTGGCTCGGCAGTGGTGTGTGTAGTGTTCAGGTCTTTTTAAATGAACTGACAAACAAGTTCCTACACATCTAGCGTGGCATTTGCTACGAATGGCCATGCCCTTTTGCGCTTCGGAGAGGACATGTTAATACTAGGCCCTGATCCATGGCCCTTATTCAAGCATACATGACAATCCTGACAGGATAGAAATGTAATTAGTAATTGAACTAGAAAGTGCAGTTCCTGTAGAAGCTGTGAGTTTGTTGCACTATTGCATCCACTCTATGTATGGATATATGTTTTGAGAGAAATTTGAATCACATAAAACAAAAATATATATATATATATATATATATATACATATATATTTGCCATAAAATAAATTGTAAAAAGAGCATCTTGGAGTGGCTTTTGGAAATATAGTGTATGTGTACTGTTCCTGCACCTACATGTCACTTGAAGCCGCTGCCACTCCAAGATGCTCTTTTTATACCCAGTCATGTTAATGACTTATTGACAATTGACCTAATGTGTTGTGTTTCCAGCCTCTTATTGCCATATCCCATTTTTTGAGATGTGTTGCTGTCACAAATTTCAAATGAGCCAATATTTGGTATAAAATTTCTCACTTTTTGAGATTTCTTTCCGCTGAGGCTACACAGTCCTTGGTCATCTCGAGACTGGACTACTGCAACTCCCTCTTAGTGGGGCTACCTCTGAGTGCTATCCACCCCCTACAGTTGATCCAGAACTCGGCTGCAAGACTTGTATTCAATGTTCAATCCAAGTTCACACACATTACACCACTGCTCCGCACTCTCCACTGGCTCCCTGTAGTTGCTCGCATAAGATTTAAAACACTGATGCTTGCTTACAAAGCAAAGAATGGTCCTGCACCCTTCTACATTACAGCACTTATCACACAGTCGTAGGCTTGTGGATAAGGAACCAGCCTTGCGACCGGAAGGTCCCTGGTTTGATTCCAACAAGTCCGACAAGTCATGGCTGAAGTGCCCTTGGGCAAGGCACCTAACCCCCAGTTGCTCACTGGCTGCTCACTGCTCTGTGAGGTATGCTGTTTGAAGACCCACTTATTCTGCACTTACCTCAACTAAACCCACTTTGCTACTCAAATTTTCTCCTCCCCCCCCAAAAAAAGCACAATTCCACAACAGCTTTTAGAGAATATTCTTGTTGGCTTCCTATTTATTCAGGATAAACTGTGTTTACTGATATTGTCTTAAAGCACTTTTGTAAGTCGCTCTGGACAAGGGCGTCTGCTAAATACTGCAAATGTAAATGTAATATAATGCATTACATTTTTTATTTACAGTACTTTGTCCTAACTTTTTTGGAATCAGTTTGGTAGAAGATATGTACAGAATATTCATTAATTCATTTTCATCTGTTAAATCCAAAAAGAGGCCATGGGCCAGCCGGTGCTCACCTGTCAACTCCGGACGCAAGGGCAGGAACAAGCCTAGACAGGGCACCAATGCATCGTAGGCCATATACACACAGTCAAACACACAATAAGGGCCACTTTAGAGACCAATTAACCCAACATGCGTGTCTTAATGCGGGAAGAAACCAGAGTACCCGGGGAAAACCCGCACTAATGCAGGGAGAACATGTAAACTCCACACCGTGATAACTGATATGTAACTGCCACTTTTCTGGCCATTCTCTGTAAACTCTAGAGATGGTTGTGTGTGAAAATGCTTGTAGATCTGCAGTCTCTGAAATACTCAGACCAGCCCATCTGGCACCAACAAGCATGCCATGTTCAAAGTCACTTAAATCACCTTTCTTCCCTATTCCAATGCTTGATCTGTACTTCAGCAAGTTGTCTTGACCACTGCATATGTACCGTATAAAGAGGCTAGTGAGTGTATAGATAGCAGATAACATCTAACTATAAGTCTTGTGCACAGCAAGTCCTCATATCAAAATGCCAAAATGGCTATTAGTTTTTAAAGTCTGTCTGAGAGCAAAGCTTTTGTATGAACTTAAAAGAGCACTTCCCATGAGGAATCGCTGAATCTCTGACAATCATTCAAATCACTTTCACTATTTAATCAGCTCCTAGTGATAAGGGATACACGCTTTATCATTTTCCAGCTGTCAGTTCGTCGTATCCTGTGGCATTTTGAATCAACCTAAAGGGATATTCTTGCCGGACACATGCTATTCATACAGCACAAAGAAATAAAATATATAATTTGATGCTACAATCATGCACAACGATCTTAACAGAAATGTAACATGCGTTATTTAGGGACACCATACAACAATCAGGAAATAGAGGATTACAGTATGGAGCTTTGCAGTGATTGCTAATTAAATCGCACTAAGCAACTTGTCAACCAGACCGAGACGTTTCCTTCTGCAGATCCATTTTGCCTTTACTACCTTAAGCATACTTTCAACAGAGATGATATTCTACATTCCTTGGAAATTAATGAGTTGCCCTTCTATCATATTGAACCAGTCTGCCAATTCTCCCCTGATTTCTCACATCAACAAGGCATTTACAGTACATTATGGCCCCAATGTCTGTAGAGCTGAAATTATTATGCATTGGGTGATTATAAAACCCAGCTACTCCTTGTTCTTCCCTTACATTCATCTTCAGAAGACACTCTGAGAATATGCTCACCTCACACGATTACAAGGATCTTTTTATTTTGGAAGAACAACTGTCACGTCTGCTTTGTTCACGTTCTGAGCAAATTATATCGCATTATGATATTACGCAACTGGACCTTAATGAATTTCGATGGAAAACACTGACAGATTTAGTCTAACAGTAAGTCTACTCATCGAGACATACTACTGAAACTTTAATTCACTTAGAGAATGTGGAGACAATTTACACCTTTCAATTGTACACGCTATAGGATCCTCTGTAGGATTAATCAAATAACAAAAAGAGGATTTTATAAGTAAATCTGGGGCCGAAAAAATGTCCCACTGTAGATTTTACGAGGGTGAGTAAAAACTTATCCACTATAAAATTATGTTAAAACTTGACCTGGTTACATTGTCTTATCAGTTTTTCCTGAAGGAAGCCAGAATTTTCGCTGTCTGCACAATCACTTCTTCCAAAAATTTCATGTAGATATCTTAAAAAATGTATCAGATATTTACTGAAATAGAAGTGAAATAATGATAATTAAAGAGTGATAAAGTAATAAAAGTGGAGCAAGAGTGTTATCTTTAAATAATTTGAGGAGACGGGTCATTGACCATGTCAAATTTAATGTTTGTTGCTCCAAAATTTCCCAAATTTTATCAAATGTCATAATTTGACACAAAATGTCCAAAAAAAACTCAATTTAAATGAATGCATCAATATTTCTCTAAAAAGCCTCATACACAAGTCTCATATCATACACAAAGCCACATCAATACACAAGTTAATGACAATTTAGCATTTCCAAGTTACCTAGCATGCATGTCTTTCGACTGCAGGAGGAAACGGGAGCGCCCGGAGAAAACCCACGCGAACACGGGGAGAATTGTCATTAAATCAATAAATTTGATTTGATTTGAACATACAAACTCCACACAAAAATTTCCAGGTCGCCCCATCCGGGGATGGAACCCGGGTCCTCTTGCTATCCACTATCCACTGCGCAACCGTGCCACCCAATGTATGTGAGGTTAAAAGACTCAATTTTAATAAATGAAATTACTTTTTGTAGTTTCGCTCAGGTTATATCAGTTTATTAAAGACTGTGGTGCAAGAACAAAATGGCTGTTCCAACTGAGAGATCTGAGAACTAAATTAGAGTAGAGAGAAGTGATGATATTTTTATCTGAAGGTGTGTCTGGTCTCCATATTGGTGACTTGTGCAAGGAGAATGTGTTTTGTTGTAAAGTTCTATGTTAATGCCATGAGTACAATCCATGTTGTTTTGCATGCTTACTTTCATGCATTTTTAAAAATGGGGATAAAACATCCACTTCGATTATGCATTGCTTTGTACCACTCATATTACCCCTGAGTCATTCTTTCTCTCTTTTCTGTCAGTCTGTCACAGCTTATAGAGCCTGGCATTTTGGATGGGCCTGTGGGAATGCTAAACAACATAAAGATTATGCATTTCTGTTTATTTTTTAGCCACTGACAGCACGCCTTCATTTTGCTTTTCCCTCTTTGTTGTGGCTTACTTCAGAGCTTTATTTATTTTGTTTTGTTTTTCATCCTTCTGGTTCTAAAGAAGTTGGTGGGTAAAGAATGCTGCCTATTACAGAACGTGGTTTAGACAAAAGCCATAATGAAGCCTGGCTTCAGGGTTTTGCTACAAAGCAGAAACAAGTGCTACAGTCAAAGTCCCCAGAAGTACTGTATCAGATTTTCCAAGATGCTCCGTACAACTTGGCAGCTAATGTCTGTAAAATACTGTGAAAAAGTCATAAAGGAAACATGGAAAAGTGCAGTAAGCAGTAATAAACTAAAGGAAGTCATTATGCGGTGTGTTCTTTCTTTAAGCTTTGTTCTATAGAACACTTTGTGCAGTTTTATAACTAAATTATAAATAATCTGAACATAACCTTATGGGTTATAACCCATTCCTAGGGTACAAGTAGTGTTGTCAGATGATAAAAAGATAATCTCATTAATAGCATGCTTCTTGGTCAATTAATCTAAGTTAGTCATATACTGTATATACATTTTTGTTGTAGAAATATTTGATATCAAATGAAAGTAGATTTGCTTATTTTGTATTTTAAAGCCTACTCCAGGATAGTTTGATGAGACCAGATTTAGCATTAAGCACTGTGATATAATGAAAGTGATATAAGCAGTGGTGTCTTCCATTGTTGATTCCTTGATCCCTGTTCCAGGGCACCTTACAGCAGCTGTCCCTAACTACAGCTCTGACATCAACTTTCTAACAAGCCGGCATATTTGAATAATAGAATTTTACTGTGTTGTAAATACTTTTATTTCAAAAACTTTAATCAATAAAGTTTCTGTTTGTCAGTATATGTACCAAATACATATTTCCTTTTAAATCTAAGTATTTCCAGTGGTAGGAAAATTCCTTGTTACAGTACATGCATTACAAAAGTCACTGCTCTTATTCACTGTTAAATCTTTATGTGTTTTAAAACTTAAATAAACCATTATTTTCGGCTGCCTATATCATGTCAGACACTTGTCCTGAGTGGGGTGTACTGGGTCCTTTTTGTGTGTTGTTCATGTTCTCGTCCGTGTGGGTTTCCTCAGTGTTCTCCGGTTTAATCCTACAGTCCAAAGACATGATTCGGCTCTAAATAACCCTTGGTGTGTGAATGTAAGCCTTACAGAAGAGTGTCACCCTGTCCTAGGATGATATCAACAGTATAAATATTTAACAATAGTGGTCTCTAAAATACTACAAAGCCAGATAGCCCTTATTTAAGCAAATTTAGTCATGTCAGACATGTGTACCGATGATGCACAGTGATGTGCTTTGCAGAATCTTTGTTTAAATAGATTAGCACCCCCTGCTACACTCCAACCTAATGGTCAATATTTTGGCCTACCAGACAATTCACCTTGACTACAGAGAGATAAAGAATTCAGAAATCAGCAGGGGGTGGATATAATGAGCTCCAAAATGAACGACCGAGTGCTTTAACTACCAAATCTAAAGTTTCAGAATGGGCGAAAATAATTGTAAAGGCAAGCACTAAATTATCCAGTAATTCCCAGCTACCCTCTGCTCTCTCAGATAAATTCACACTTGCATGTCTTTAAGGGCCTGTGCAACAGTAAACAAGTGGATTAGCTGTATTTGAAAGAAACAGTTGTGAAGAGTGGTGAAGAAGAGGTGTGAAAGCCACATATTTTCTGAGAGAGGCTTGGGACTACATTGCACAAATTGCTCAGGTTCCAGAAGATTGGAGCCAATTTCGCACTTTTCGTTCATGCCTAAGCCCACTGAGACATGTCTGGGCCTGTCGGCTGCCCTGCAGAAGGTCTTCTATGAATAACCACAAACCAGAACATTCTTATCCAGTGGAAGAGGAGGGAAGACAATCAAAATCTTGTTAAGGAGCTAACCAAATATAAATACATTGTTTATAATGTAGGAATAATGACCTTGTGGAGTTTTTTCCTGTTGTCTGTATGCTGTATTTACCACATTGGGCCCCAGCCACACATACCCCACTCATCACTATGTGGCTCAGCTATCATATATCACTCAGTCACCATTATGTTACCCAGGCACTATATACCACCCAGTACCCACAACTGTACACAAACAACCTCAAAACCTAAAGTCTTAGCACAGTAACCAAACTGTCACACAGTCACCCTATTATTTCCAAGTTCCCAAACAAATGCCTCCTAGTGAAACCTTTACCCCAAACCACCACACTGTCCCTAGACACCACATACTGCACAGTCACCATGCTTGTGCCTCAATCACCACTGTGACTTGCTAATAAATCTTTCACTCTAAGCCACTGCACTGTGCATCAGCCAATACATACAGACACGACAGATCAGTCAATCACCATATATTTTCCAAGCCACATATTGCTTAGTCAGTATATTGTTTCCCTGTTACCACATACCCCCTGTCAACACACTGTACTTCAGCCACCATATACCCACTAGTCACCCCTCTTTCCCTTATCCACCACACTGTACAACACGCACCACGAAAACATCAGTCGCCACACTCATCATATACCCTCCATAAGCCACACTGCCACAAGCTGCCTCACTGACCCAAGTCCACAAGTCACCCAGAACATTTTTACTCTCAACCGTTTTTCTGCAGACACATTTTATAAGGTGGGCTTTGACTGTATTTACAATAAACAGATTTCAGTATGAAAAACTATATAATGACATCATAGTCACCCCCCATGATGAATGGAGTGGTTGAAGGACATACTGTACAGTTGTTCCACCAGACTGACCACATGGACAAATCTTTTATGAGACAAATGAGAGAAAGAATTGTGTGTGTGTTGTCAGTGTATGTGGTATATAGAAGTGGAAGGGAGGACAGTGATGGAGTGGTCTCCCAGGAGACACCTTTCTTCTTTGAGTGGATATGAACCAACATGTTCTCAAGATGCTGTTGTGAATATTAGAGCAGGCAATATTTACATTATTATTAAGCTGTTATAATAGAAAATTGTATTGTACCTGGCCTAAAGACTTATATTCAAATTTAGCAATATAAGTAACATTTATTTTTAAAATACATCATATACTTGGGGGTGTGGCACCTCAGAGCAAGAAGTAAATATCTGTGTATAATGTTCGAACAGTCAAAAGACATGCATGTTAGATGAATAGGAGATGCCAAATTGTCCATGATTTGTGTAATATGTATAACCGTTTGTATAAATATAACCTTGTGCACGGATGTAATTTTGTTCCCATCAATAAACAATCATATACTTGGAGATTATGTAAACCAAAATTCGTAAACCGAAGATCCCGGTAAAAAAGCCATTAGAGAGCACAAGCCAGTGTATTTCTAGTGCGGGTCCCAAACCCGGGAAATTGTGAGGGTTGAGTCAGGAAGGGCATCTAGTGTAAATCATTTGCCAAGTAAACAACGCGAGTTAATCAATGTTACTACATACCGGATCGGTAGTGGCCCGGGTTAACAACAACCACCACCAGTACTGGTGGCAAGCACGGTACTGGCAGAAATTGGTTCTGAGGGAGGACTATGCAAAGAGTGTTGTTGAGGTGAAAAGAGCGTCGGATAGGGTGATGATTTTGAAGTTAGAAATTAAAGGTATAATGGTGAATGTTAGCAGTGGCTATGCACAAGGTAGATGTGGGTTAGAGGTGAAGGAGCAGGAGCACACAGGTAGATTACATATTGTGTATATGAGGTTGCTTAAAAGAGATTGGAAACTGTAAGGTAGTGGCAGGGGAGATTGTAGCTAGACAACATCGGATGGTAGTTTGCTGGTATTTGTTGTTTAGGAAGGGGAAGAGGGCAAATGTAGTGAAGAGGACAAAAGGTTGAAATTGGGAATGGAGGCTTGCTGTGAGGAGTTCAGAAAAAAATTTAAAAAGGCTTTGGGTGGTAGTAAAGAGCTTCCAGATGACTGGGTAACAACAGGAAGAGTGATTAGACAGACAGGCAGAAAAATACTTGGTGAAAAATACACCGGTGGAGGTATGGAAGGGGAATATTGGAGAGATGGGAGTGGTGTTTTTGACTATTCAATAAGATTTTCGAGAGTAAAATGATGCCTGAGGAATGGAGAAAGTGTACTTGTACCGATTTATAAGAACAGGGGTAATGTGCAGAGTTGTGGAAATGACAGGGGCATAAAGTTAATGAGCCACACAATGATGATTTAGGAGAGAGTTGTAAAAGCTAGGCTAAGACAAGCAGTGACTATTTGTGAGCAGCAGTATGGTATGGTTTCATGCCAAGAAAGGACACCACAGATGTGATTTTTGCTTTAGAAATGCTGATGGAGTAGTATAGACAAGGTTAGATAGAGCTACACTGTGTCTTTGTGGATTTAGACAAAGCTTATGATCAGGTGCCAAGGGAGGAACTGTGGTGGTGTATGAGGAAGTCCGGAGTGGCTGAAAAGTATGTTAGACTGGTGCAGGACATGTATGAGAATAGCATGACAGTAGTAAGATGTGAAGTAGGAGTGATAGAGAGCTTCAAAGTAAAGGTGGTTGTGGTTCTCGTTATAAGTGACCAGTTTGGACAGGATTAGGAATTAGAACATTAGAAGGACAGCACAGGTTGGAAAATTGTGAGACAAAGTTAGAGAGGGTAGACTGAGGTGGTTTGGACAGAGGAGGGACAGTAGATATATTGGTAGGAGAACGTTAAAGATGGAGTTGCAGACTAATTAAATGCCGTTGTCATGGCTTAAAATATAATAAATATTTTTATTAGAATGTGTGTAGTCATATGCACGCAGTCACTGCTTTTATTCGAGGGATAGGGATAAGCTAAATAAACATCCATTTCAGTTGTTAGCTGTTGCAGCACCAGGGAATGGATTACTGTTACTAACGTTCCTTTACCAGCAGCCTGCACTCTATCGATTGAGCGGGTTTTCCAAATAAAGTAGCTTCTTACGTACTACTAATAATAATTATTATTATTTTAACTTATATAGCGCCTTTCACATTACCTAAGGTCACTTTACAATTAAAATTAGAAAAATTATATTTAGTGCCACACTCTGCGACAAATATAGCTGGAAGCTGGAAATGTAGTACGGGTCTGCAAAAAAACAGACAATCGACTCAACCACGACCCATGAAAAAAACAGAAAAAAAACTAAAATAAAGCAAATATGAATCAAATATAAAACAGAAAGTAAAGAATATCCGATGTGGAGTGACAGACCAAATGTACAGTGTACCCTACGGAAAACCAGGTTTTGCAGAAAAACTCTGTAGCCTTCATTGTCCCTGTTATGTTGCAAGTGTTCGGTTACATAATATGTTGTGTTCTTTACTGATATACAACTGTTTTTTCTATGTATATACAGTATTTTAGACAAATAAATGATACCAATGCATGTCCTTTTGGAAATATTATAAAAGGCACAAAATCCATTCGTATAAAATCCAATAGATGGAAAGCTGCCTAAAGCGCTACAATAATTCACAAGGTAATTTACTTTGATTCTACCTACTTACCAGTTTATCACTGAAGCCTTGTATCTGGAAGCTCCGCAGGATATGGACGTAGAGGAAATGAATTCCAGCCCAAATGAGTGTCGTGAGGAATTTTTCATAAATGCTGAGATACAAACGAGGATGAGAAGCAACAGGGGACGTGTACAAGAATGAGGAATAATAATCACTGCCACTGTGGCAATTATAATCAGTGGGCAATACACAAATTTTAATCAGAATTGATATTTGAATGTTTGGGACATACGGCAGGTTGTGACACGAACTTGATTTAAAATTAGAAATAATAAATAAATTAAGGTGCATTCTGCTTTAATGCTACACTGAAAAATCGCTGCATTAGGAACACTTCAGTATATCAATATCAATGATATACTGCTGCATTTGTTGGTTACATCACAGTCAACTCTCATACAATGTGTTGATCTGGCCACTGTACAGCAGAAGGAAAAATTTACCAGCTATAAACAAAGCGACTTGAGCAACTTTGATCGTGGACAGACAGTTGTAGTAGAGAGGTGAAGGTGCCAGTGTTTCAGCAGCAGCTGCACTTATGGTCTGTTCAGAAGGACCAAGAAGAATCTACCAACAAACATATAGCTGAAGGTTACACAGCAACAGTGTGTGGTTAATCCATGAGGTAAGCATCATAAGTTTACTGAGCTTAACTTGTGGAATTGCTGCAATGGACATAGGTCGACTTGAATATAGAGGATGTTCCCTAACATCTGTATGCCGAAATTAATAAAAACGGACTAAATTGTTCTTAGCTAGCTGTTCCTACACCAATAATGGTTCAATGTAAATGTATACAGAAAATGTTGTCGCATAAATAATGACTTAGTAATTACATATCTGTATGGTTAATACTACTGCATCAGTAGGTCTCACAGTACGTCACTTGCATTGCCGATCTGGCACGGTTTACTCCGGATGCCCTTCCTGTATGCATGCCTTCAGACTGTAGGAGGAAATCAGAGTACCCAGAGGAAACCCACCTGAACACAAGAGAACATGCAAACTTTACTTAATTCATTCATAATCTTCCCCTAAACCACACAGGGTCACAGGCCAGCCGGTGACTGCCCACCAACTCCCACCAAAAACCCTAGGGCCACTTTAGAGATACCAGTTAACCAAATGCGCTTATCTTTGGAATGCAGAAAACCTAGAGAAAACCCGTGTGAACACGGCAAGAACATGCAAACTCGACACAGAGATTTCCCAGGTTGCCCCACGCATTTCTGCTGGATTGCAAACAGCTAATAGAAGATTGTTTCTAGTTAAGTTAAAGGGCTTTCTAACTGAAATTACACTCTCTGCAAAAGCTCGTGCTTAATTTTTTTGTAAATTCAATTTGGTTTATTAACCTGTGCTAGAGAAGAGTGAGAGTAAATGTAAGAAAAGGGCAGTAGACTGGAGGATGAATAAAGATCGCTGTGGTTATTTGTTTTTTCCTCGGAGACATTTGTTGGATATTGCATTGTGCCATGCTGGCCCATAATTGGATCTGATAATGATAAATTATGGAACATTTCCTGGAGATTAAGCATCTATGAACTGCTTGATTAAAGCCAAAGAGATAAAAATGAGTTGCAGACTTGTGTTTTCTTCAGAAAGGGAGAGCCGAAAGGACACGATCAACTTTAAGTTAATTTCTCTGGAGGTTTGTAAAGAGCAATTTAATGGCACTCTCAGGTATGTACACAACAAATCATCATCTTTGTTTAGAGAAGTAGGATTTCAAAATACCTTTATCCAAGATTAAGTAAATCACATTTCTGTCAAATTCATTTTATTAGCTATACTTATATCTTTAATCTGCTTTCTTAAATGTATTTGTTTTGTATTCTGTAAGCAGGAATGCATTTTCAGGGCTAGCTGCTAGTATAGAGCAAAAATGAATCAATGCTAAGTTCCTATACATGTTTTGTGTTTCACATTGTTAATTGCCTCAGTTCCTGTATCAACTGCTAACTCTTCATTTCTATATAGCTTCTCTAATGCCTTGACCACACGGATTCTGTATCGCTCATGGTTAATTTGTCTTTGGATTGTGATTTTTGGACATTTCAATAAAATAGGAAGCCTTATTAGCATTTAAAAACGTGTGTGCTATTTCACAGTCGCGTATGTATTTGGGAAGCAGAATCTGATTTATTTATCTAAATGGGGCATTTGGAAAATCCACAAACAATGAACAGAAATGAAGTAACATAAACTGAGAACATAAACCATCATGGAGCAGATTAATCTACACTAATATATAAGCATAGAAAAGGACATAAACCAGCTTAGTACAGCTTAGTGCTTTGTGTTTGACATCTAAAAGACAGGAGAATAAATATACATAAAACATACACAAAAAAATGAGAAGATTGGAACTGGCATTCAGGTGATGAGACTAGTGCATGCTGGGAAATCCTGACACTTGCCACCATTTATTTATCCAGCCATTATCTTTAATAAACTATATATTATATGCACGGATGCACACCCAGCAACTCTTCGTGCAAGGACAGGAACAACCCTAGACGTCCCACTCACTACTTTATTTCTTTCATTTTCTTTCTTTCTTTCTTTCTTTCTCTCTTTCTTTCTTTCTTTAACAATAATTGCGAAAGTAAAAAAACTCTTTCACCCAAATGAGACTATAGAGAGCAGACATTTGATTGCATGACTTCACCCCAGACCTTTCAATGTTGAAGAGTCACAGACAATAGGCGCTATGCTAATGTGATGAATAAATGGAAGAGTGAATATCTTATTCAATCACTGTAATATATGAGAGAGAGCACATTAAACTGCTCAAACTCATTTAGGGTGCAGAGAAATGCTGCATGCATTAGCATAATGACAAAAATTTTGAGCTTAACACCATCACTTCAGCTTTGAACACTGTACAAGTAACAGATGTGTTGAAACTCAAATAAACAGATTTAAAAGAATGAAAACAAATAAATATGTCAGGATTTTAAAAACAAATTAGCTTGTTTCAGTCATGGTCTGCGACATGATTGCTCAGTGAACCTAAAAGAGTATTTCTTTAGTCATACTGACCATATATCCCAATCTATTGTCATCTATTGTACCACTGGGAGACAACCTCCAGTTACTAAGCTCCTGGATTTTTCTATACTATATAATTATATATTTGTGGTTAAAACAACTTATTATGTCCAGTTATACATGTAGTTATCAGTGGTGTGTGTGTTGCATTCAGTGATTATTCCAGATTTCTCTGCCATTCTCTAATTCTCACATTGTTAGATCCTTCAAATTATCAGAAGAATGTTGATGGATATACTGATACGATGATGTTAGCTGTAGAGATCCCAGGCAGGAGGCAAAGAGAAAGACCAAAGAGGAGATATATGGATTTAGTCAATGTAGATATGCAGGTAGAGTAGCTGGTATGAGAGCAGACGATGCAGTGGAAAGAATGAGTTGGAAAAGAGTGACTTGCTTTGATGACCCCTGATGAAAGTAGAGGCCGGAAGAAGAAAAAGTGTATTTATCCAGTACTGCATAATGGACACATACAGCATTTAGCTAGTTTTTAAGAAATATGGATAGCAATGTGTGCCAACATCATGGAATATGGCCCACATGTTAAAAACCCCCACACAGCAAGAAGATCCTGAGGTTTATTTGAAATTATGCATCCTGGGTCCTTTCTGTGATTAATTTAAATTTTTCCCCATAATGGCATGGTTTTGTTTTATCTGGGTGCTCTGATTTCCAACCAGATTCGACAAACTGTTTCTAAAGTGCATTTAATATTAGTATGTGTGCCATAACATGGAGTGGCACCCTGTCAGGGGCTGTTCCCAGTTTGCCATGTACCCTCTGGTGGACAAACTATGCAATAACATAAATGAAGCCTTTTTCTTTTGCCTGCTCAATTTCCTGTTGAAATTTTATTTTTCATTTATCGTTCTGGCTCTAATCTCTAAACCCAGCCTCACAAATTTTATAGCATTGAGATTTAAGTGAAAGCGATTCATTTGCAACTATATTTGAACACAGCAGACTTGGTCCTCCGCATTTAACCAATTTACATACACACACACACAAGTAAGGTGGGCACACATGCCACGAGTGGTAGCCACGACAGTGCCCAGGGTGCAACCTGGTTTCAGGTGCCTTGCCCAAGGGTACTTCAGTTGTATCACAATTTGGTAGTACCAAGAATCGAACCAGAAACCTTCTGTCTCAAGGCGGGTTCCTTAAGCAGAAGCCTCCGACCCCCGCCGAAGTCAATGTCTATCGCGCAAACTGTTAAACCGCTAGATTACAGCGGTGCATTTATACTCCGAGGGTTTAAATCCAATATGTCGATCATCTTCATGTGAAGCCATTAAATTGTTGATTTGGTAATCTAACAAATGCCTTACAGCAAGTGGACCCGGGTCCAAAGGCATGCATGCTAGGTGAATTGAAAATGCTAAATTGTCATTAACTTGTGTATGATATGAGACTTGTGTAAAAGTATGACCATGTTCCTGTCATTAGAATAAACACTAGTGCTAAGGATGACGTTAAACAAAAAATAAATAAATACATAATCTAACAGATCACAATGAAAAGTGACTGATCAAGCAGCTTATGGGCTCTAGAACTGGAAAGCCTCCCAAGATCACATACTTTATCAGATGGTGTGATCAGAACTCAGTCCAGCTAGAGCTTAAGGTCTTTTGTTAAGGATACACAAACACGGAAATAAAGCAGATCAGCCTCTCTAAGATCTAGTTCCAGCTGATAAGTCACCAAACATGCTGAGATCTGACCAGACACTTGAGTGCCTAGACAAGAAAGTTAATGAGCTGAGGATATAACCTCACTAAGAGAGCAGTTATAGTTGGAGAACAAAAGACAGCCCAGAAATAAGCCTTGCGAGACACCAAAAGACAATCTGTGTAGATTCCGTATATCTGTGAAGTTACGTCACTGACTTGGAAGACAGAGTTGAGAGAATATTTCTAGACAGTGATAAATGAAGTTAGTGAAGAAAGGAAAGTGTTGGTAGCTGATGGTTCAAACGTCAAGAAGTCAAAGGTGTGATTGCATGGTTATGGCAAGGACGGTAAAATGTGTGAACTGTGGGTAACAGGCAGAGCATGAAGGAATGGGGTTCAGGTTCAAAAGTGATGATGACCTGAATGGTGGAGCGGGGAAAATATTTCCTTCTTTATGTCAGACCAAAAGAAGACAAAGCAACTAGCATAAGTTCTATTAATATTGCAATAATCAGACCAAAACACCCAGCAGTGATAAAAAGATAAAGTGTCTGCCCTCCATCACATATATTGCATCCTACAATCTTGACCCTCATAACCTCTAGATAAAAGTACCAAAGCAGAGGACACAATATTATTTCATATTAATGTGTACTGTACAGACTGTACATAGCTGAAATGACAATAAAACCCAGTCAACTTGACTTCAGTTAAGTTTTCAAATGGGCCATTAGAGGTTTACTGTATGTGAAAGCCAACAATAAAAGAATGTGGCTGTGTCAGTGGCTGCACCTTAATGGCGTAGCAGTGCCATCATCCCTGCCAGTTTCACATGGAGTGTGAGAGAAAACACTTACAGAGCTCAGAGCATAGAGTGTAACTGAGTCCTCTGGAGGAATCTAGGTCTCTGCCAGTGCCAGAAAATAGATAGGGCAGCAAGAACTGTGATGGAGGCAAACGTAAAAGGTAGATGGGGTTACTGGTAGTATGACCTCTGTTTGGGTTTTTGTATGTGACAATACATACTGGTATAAGGCAAACACTGACAGAGAAGTAATGACAATTAAGGTACATTATATGATGAAATGTGTAGCACTTCTTCCTGGATTCTGGGTTTTGATTCCTGGATCTCCTCCCTATAGAATTAGCATTTTCTTCACATATCTGTATATCTGCATAACCAGGGTACTCTAGTTGTATCTCGAAAGTGCCATGAGTGTTGGTCCTTGGCTCCCGGTGCTACTGACTAGGCACAAAGTATTGACAGAAACTTTGGTTTTTATCTTCAGTACCCCATGAACCATGATTTTAACATACAGTTATGTCTGACTGGTTATGTCCATGTTTTCATATACAGTCGTGCTCACCATTATTGGCACCCCTTAATTTTTTGCATAACCTGTAAAATATCTTCAGAAATAAAAGGAAATGTACCAAACTTATATGATCAGAATTTTTTAATTGGATGTCCAAAGTAATATGATGAATAACATTGTTTACATTGCTTACATGTTGTCATTTTAAAGAAGAAACAGCATGTGCATTAATAAAAGCACCCCTCCTTAATATTCGGTTGCACACCCTTTGGCAGTGATCAGGACTCATTGCTTGCCATTTTAAAACAGTCCATTTCTTCCTATTCAACCATTGCGGTGTGCTTTTGAATGTGCTTTGGGGTTTGTCTTGCTGGAGCATTAAGATCCTTCCTTATACGCTTCATTGCGCCATCTGTAAACAAAGTGTTGGTGTGCATTACCAAAAAGCTCTATTTCTGTTTCATCAGTCCACAGAACATTTTCCCAGAAGGATTGTGGTTTGTCCAGGTACTCTTTGGCAAAGCTGAGTCGTTCCTTTTTATGTCTTTTCTTCAACAATGGTGTCTTTCCTGGCCTTCGCCCAAAAAGCTCTGCTTGGTTTAGTGTGCGCCATATGGTACTTGTTGAAACCATGACCCCAGACTGTTCCAGGTTGGCCTTCAGGTCTTTGGATGTTTGACATGGTGTTTTTTTCACCATTCACACCAACCTTCGAAGATATCTCTCATCAATTTTCCTCTTCCCTCCACAGGTAGGTTCTTGACTATTCCATGCTTAGCAAACTTCTAAATAACATTGCGCACTGTTTAAACAGGGATACCAAGGTCTTTGGAGATCTTGTGTTTGCTAATAATAGCACTTCTGATGTCCTCAGACAGCTCCTTTGTCTTCACCATTGTGAGAAAGGATTTTTAGATGTTGTTTATCATTTGCTTTTTTCTATCAAACACAAGTTCTCTATAGAAAAGAAGATGTTATACTTGATTCATTTTTTCCAGGAGATATTCCATATTATGTACTTGAACTTTATGGGTGCCGATAATGGTGAACAGGACTGTATACCCAATGCAATTGTGGAAAATCATTGATATAAGCATTCTCCATCTAACAGCGGCTTTCATGCTTGAATATGATAGACGGCAGTGCTTTGTGCCACATATAAAGTTCAACAGCACAACCCAGTGGTTCCAAATATGCAAAGGTTGGTACAGCCTATTTTTAAAGGAAGAGCTCATTTACACAGCACTTTAAAAACATGCAGCCAGCCTAGTGGAAAGGGGGTTTCATTTTTATGGAACTACTGTAGTTATAGCTTTTTACACATAAACTTCCTGAGTTGCCTTTCACACGTTACCATCATCCCGGAGATGTTTCTTCTCTTTCTTATTCACACTACATAGGAAATGTGGCTGGTGTCTAGGCAAGGGGTGGTGCACGTGTAGCACGTGCAGTATGCATGGCATGACTCAAAAGGTACACTGCAGCAGTATGTATTGCAGCTGAGTTTACAGACTTAACCACAATTGTGACCGTTTTTGTGTTTAAACATTAATATTGCATATACTTGAACATTCATTCATTCATTTTCTATACTAGCTTAATCCGAGTTCTGGCGTCACAGGGAAGCTGGTGCTCACCCGGCAACTCTGAGCACAAGGGCAAGAATAACTCTAGACAGGGTGCCAACCCATAATAGGGCGCACACAAATATACAAAAACACATTCACACACTAACGAGTAATTTAGAGACACAATTAAACTATCATGCATGTCTTTAGAATGCGGGAGGAAATGGGAGTACCCAGAGAACCCAGAGACAACAAGGCGAACAACACACCACCCTCTGAATATTATATTTAATACAATTTTATTAAACTGTGTAACAAGGTCACGTAGCATACACTAATGTACAAACATGAATTTAGTGAAGACACAGGAACACACTTTCTGTGCTATGTAAAGGCCCCGAGTTTTAGGGGTATTGTAAAAATCATAGACACAGACATTAATGTGAAAATTCTAGCTAAAACTCTCCTGTAGAGGCGATGACTAAATACCTAGCATGTAGCTGAATTTAGCTACGTATTAGCTAGTAAATATAACAACCTCCTAGTTTCGAAATATTTTTTTGAGTGTCGATGCAGCCTGCTTTCTTTCCCACCTCTCTTGCTCTTATAACCCAGTGATACTAGCTATGCTAACATGGAGAGAACTATTTGGAATAAAGGGCCAATCTTAATGAAATAAGTCATATAAACATGTCTTCCGGAATATTCTGATCTGATTAAGCATAATGGGAATGAAATTGTATTCCAAACGAGAGAGGTGGTTTATGGAGGTCAATTCAATTTACTTTTATTTTTATAGCATTTTTTTACAAAGGAACATGGTCCAGATTTA
>JAOUQV010333133.1:0-11188 GCA_028565295.1 Aspidoras spilotus
GGAGCAAGTCAGGAAACGTTTTCCTCCACCAGCATCACATAGTGACCTGTACACTATCCTGCAAGAAGAATGGCTTACAATCACTCTGACCACTGTGCAAGACTGTGTAAGTATCATTCCTAAGACGAATTGACGCTGTATTGGCTGCAAAAGGAGCCCCTACACCATACTAATAAATTATTGTGGTCTAAAACCAGGTGCTTCAGTTTCATTGTCCAACCCCTGTCTAATATCCTTTATAAATGGCATATCATATACATAAATAGATATTTAGCAAAGACAGTGGGGTTCAAATATGCACAGATGCTTTTTCAGTATTCATCTTCCATAACAGCACCTGTGCACACTTTCTGCTGTGAAATATACCAGAGAAACATTATACAGTGTACAAACTAACTTTTTGTTGTTGTTCACATCATGCACGCTGGAAGTTCATTACTGAGTAATGAAATGATTGTATTTTACATTCTGATGAGGTATTTTGAATTATAAAAAGAACAAATGATACAGAGACTATACATGCTTCCAGTCCTGTGTAGAATCTTAAATGGACCATTAATACAGGTATTAAAATAATAATAAAAATTAAAATAATAATAGAAATAAAAAGGAATATACTGCTGTAAGCAAGGACCCAGGTTTAATCACTGGGTTGGACGACTCCGGAAATGTCTGTGTGTATGTTTTTCCCGTGTTCACGCTGTTTTTTTCCGGATGGTCCAGTGTTCTGCCACATTCCAAAGACATGTGTCTCTAAACTGGCACTTAGTGTGTGAGTTTCCCAAAGTTGACAGGCGGGGGCTGATAAGGGCCTATAAGCACATGTGGATTGAGCTGATAAAATTACTGAATGAAAGAAAACGATGCATCTGTTTGAAATATTGACATCATAGAGTTTGTCGACTAATTGCAGCAGCCCTACCTGATCATGTTCATATGATCAGTATTAACACTGAGTCCACAGTTTTATGACACAGATATGGCCCAAAAACTCAAGCAAAAGCAAAAGCACAAAAATAAACATTTACTCATTTAATCATTCTCAGAGTTAGTCGAGATTGTGGGCTTCAGGCACATTTGAAAGATACATGGCTATTGGCATATTTCCTTATTAAGCAATATGTTTTCTACATCTGGATCCAAGTGACCTGGCAGAATTCTATTGTGCGACAGCAGGAAGAAGCTCAATCGTCTGTGCTCCAAAGAGATAAACGACCTTAGCAAGCTGCAAGCTATGAACTGTTTTAAAGGCAAGGATTTCCACTCCCTTTATTACTGAAGCTGAACATCCAAATGAGATGTAATTTGGTGGTAGTGTTATTTGGCCGGGATGCTGAATAAGCACACTGCATGAGAAGTTTGTACAGATGTTCTTCCACCATTCTTAGGAGAAAGTTATGCTGCAGTAAACACCCAAATTTAGACACTTGGCCTGTTCATATAAGTGGTGTTTTGATAAATCAAATCTCCACACAAAAATAAAGTGAGTTGTCCCACCCAGTGATTGAACATTGGTTCTTCTTGCTGTGAGGCAACAGCACTACCCACTGCGCCACTCGATGTGTATCATGACTAGAATTCTTTTGAATTCCAAAAAGTTCACATAATTTTTCTTTCCACTGTATATTGTTTAACACCCTTTTCAGCACCACTGGCCTTTTCCTGAGTTGAACAAGGTTAAATTCATACATTAGTGTATGTACACAGTACACCAATCGTGGACAATTCGGCATCTGCAATTCATCTAGCATTCATGTATTTGGTATGTGGGAGAAAACCTGAGCACCCGGAGAAAACCCTTGCGAGCACATAGGAGAACATGTAAACATCACACATAAAGTCCCAGGTATGTACCTGGACATTGAAACTGGTTTCTTCTAATATTTTTCATTGTTCCCAGCACAATTCTACTGCATTATATTCCTAAATTCAGAATGGTAATAAAACAGCAGATTAATTATACTAATGATTTGACATTTAGCTAACACCCAAAAACTCAATATGTTGATCCTTCATTCAGTCTCATTAGTCATTACTAAGAATGATGTTCGATAACCTGCTATTTTAAATAATTAGCACTTTTCAACCAGCACATAACGTAGAGCACAGCTGTCCATCACAAAAACATTAATTTTAACGCTGATGTGTGAGCCTCAAATTTCACTGTGCTATGAATCAAAAACTCAAAGAATGGAAACAAATCAAATCTGCTCTATAAGCACTGCAGGTCGGAAAAATAAATGCTGCTTCAGACTATGGCTCAGCACAATCAATCCCATATACATTTGTAAAAGTACAGTATGTACTAAAGACACAGACAATGTCAAGCAATTGACCTGAGCAATTAACCACTCTCATACATTTGCAGACACCCTAACCTGGACATCAAATCCATAGGTAAACTATTAGTCGGTAGCAAAAAATCTATACAAGATATCTATATTTACTCACATCACAATTTCCTTTCACTGGAATGAAATGTAGAAGCACAAACTTGTACTATCATGGCAATGTTTTCAGTGAAAGCTGGTGTGCTATGACAGGAATGGAAGAACTGCAGATGGCCTGCACAGAGCCCTGACCTCAGCCCCATTTCACACATTTTGTATAACCTGATCTGTAAAATCTAGAATTTTGCATTTCACCAAGTGTACATACTGTACGTTGCCCTCCCGGCACCTCTGGGTGCAAGTGGAGGAACAACCCTAGACAGAGTGCCAATCCATTGTAGGGCACACACACACTCAGTCACACACATTCAAACACTAAGGACCACACACAGAGACACCAATTAATCTAGCATGAACGTCTTTGGAATGTGGGATGAAACCGGAACTCCCAGAGAAAACCGCCTTTGAATCTGCCTAGATGTTTCATCTGTCATATTTAATAGTGTTTTTTAAATTACAGCTGGACAGACTGTGGCTGACCATTGCCCATTTTCTATAAGAGGATTAAGTTTCTTGCAAAGAAAAAACAATAGTGAATATATAATGCAATGTTAATATGGATCTATTGTTTCTCCAAGAAACAATATTTGAGGTGGAGAATGTGATGTGCATCATCCATTCAAACATTATCTTTCAATTAATCCACACGCCGCTATGAGCCAGCTGGCGCACACCCAGAAACTCTGGGCGCAAGGGCAAGAACAACCCTAGCCAATGCATCACTCCATTGTAGGGCACACACACACACATTCACACACTAAGGTTCACTAAAGACACCAATTAACCTAATGTGCATGTATTGTATTTGGAATGAGGAAGAAAACTGGAGCACCCAGAGAAAACCCATGTTAACACAGAAATTGCCTGTCTTTCTTGAGACCCACTGCGCTAATCTAACGTGCTACCCCTGGACTGGGGTTAAGAAGGTTAATGGATTTTTGGAAGGTGCTTCATTTCAAAATAGAGGACTACTGGTTAAATCCTCAGGTAGCACTGAATTATTTTGTAGCAGTAAAAAATACAGTAGGTTTTAATGTTTTCTTTAAGTTTATTTGTGCAAAATATATCTTACAATCACACACAAGTAATTGGCTGTTACTTGTTCTAATAATGGTAAAAAAATAGCATTATATACAAATATATTATTAGACCATTAAGCATCTTCATATACATTCATTCATTAGCTATAGCTAATTACTATAGCTATTTACTCCTAGTTAGGGAACCCGGGAAACTGGTTCCCAGTCGACAGCACAGGGAGCAAGGTAGGAAAAACTCAGACAAGGTACCATGCCATCTTAGGGCATGCTCACACACACACACATTCACACACTACGGGCAATTTATAGAAAATAATTAGCCAAACGCATATCATTGGAGCAACCTAAGGAATCCCATGCAGACAAGGGAAGAACTTGAAAACTTTAAAGAGAAAGGACACAGGACACCTCATACAGGAATTGAACCCAAAACGTTCTTGCTTTGAAGCAGCAGGAATACCCATTGCACCACCTCATTCACATACATCACATACATTATTTATGCCATTTTCATACATCCTAGCAGGAATCATGTGTTCTTTTCTTTGTGCCACTGTACCACTCCCTGACTGACAGTTGTTGTTATTCGGGTGACATATTACCTCAATATTTCTAACACAATTAGTAAGAACTGGATTAAATGCCCTGTTTCTGCTGCCCAGAACACCTTCGTTATATCAAGGGCAATTCTGGTATTTATTTAAATAAAGTGATTTTTTTTTATTGTATGTTTCACACCTCTTCTCATTTCCAGCAGCTTTTCTTCTGGACTGCTTAGCAGCAGCTAAATATAAAGGCGTTAATACATTAGTCCTAATGTGTGTATGACTTTAAGTGTGTGTGCGCCCTGTCTAGGGTTGTTCCTGCCCTTGCATGCAGAGTTGCCCTGTGGGATCCCTTGTGGAATAAAAGGAAGAAAATTAATGAATAAATAAATGAATGCTTGGTCTTTAGTAAGTTGTTCTGATTAGAGAAACAATGTGCTCCCCACGCACAGCAATATATCATGCAAATAAAAACAGCTTGAATTTCACACTTGAATGCATTTTATTTCCCGAATACATTTTTATTACTCATAATAAACTCGCTGACCACTTGATAAGAAACAAATATAAACATATTCAGCCTGGATAGCTTTGGTCGACCTGGAGCGTTGGTAACTGGGGTTTGACTCCTTCAGGCTGTAACAGCTGACAAGAAATAAGGATTTATTTATTTATTTATTGTTTATTGTTCTTTACTGTTTGTATTTATTGTTTGTACTGTCGTGTATTAATTGCTTGTACTGTTTGCACTAGTCCACTTTAACGTTGTGTGTAGAACCTTGGTCTGGAGGAACGTTGTTTCGTTTCACTGTAACACTGTATATGGCTGAAATGACAATAAAACTACTTGAGACTTGAGGATGCTTAATCAGTTTATCCCTATTGCACCAAGCACAACTGTGCAACCAACCATCACAAAGCGATAAAGGTGTATGACATATACACATACACTTTCATGCAATTATCTATTCAGTCAGACCAGTGGCTGCAGTGCACTGCATCTATTCATGCAGATCTGGAACTTGCTCTGTGATCAGACAGCTGTACAGTTCACACTACATGACTCAATGGCAAACAACTCAGTTGCTGTGATTCTTACACTTCATGACTGATGAGCGATAAGGGGTCACACAGAACACTTCCTCCGAAAGGAAATATCGCCTAATCTGTTTGGTCTCCAAACAACATTCTGTCATGAAAACACACACGAGAAGTGACAAGGGGAATGTCATGTGTGAGACAGGGTTTTTACTTCCAACAAATGGACATAAAGAATAGATCTAAGTTGTGTACAATATCCAAAAAAACAAGGAGGAAAACTAAAGGGTTGGGAAGGAGTGAATTGGGATAAATGGCCAGTAGAAATTGTCCTTCCTGCAGAGGGGGAAGTAGATACTAAATATTTTGCAACGCCTCCATAGGTATTATGGTTTGGCATGGAGGATAATTTACAAATACTGTACCGCATTGTGTGTATGCCAAAGTTTCTTGCAGAAACTATATTGAATTCCACAGCCCTATAATACTTGCTAACATTTATAAAAAATATGAGTTTGATTGTCCTCCTCATGAGCACCTAGGTTTTCTCCGTGTGCTCTGGTTTCCTCCCATATTCCAAAAACATGTCCTATGCTAATTAGGGTTTCGAAATTGCCTTTAAAGCTGACTTGAGTGTGGGCTCGGAGAATGGGTTTGGTCGGCCTGTCCCTATTCCAGAGCACATCTGTGCAGCCAACCATCACGAAGAGATAACGATGTATGCCATGACATGTACTTATTGCATCATGTCCCTAGTCTGTCTATCATCTGGGGCATTTTTGGAACATGTTGGACCTATGGGAAAAGTGTTGCTTCCAGCATGATAATATACCACACCACAATAAAAAGAATATGAAGTTAAATTTACTCATTATCTTTTGCTTAATCCACACATAGGTCGAAGGCAAGCCAGAACCCACACGGCACATTTGGGCACAAGGGCAGGAACAACCGTAGACAGGGTGCAAATCCATAAGGCACACACAAATAAGTTACACACTAAGGGTAATTTAAGAGACACCAATTAACCTAACATGCATGTCTTCTGGATCACCCAGAGAAAACCCGCATAAACACATGGAGAACATGCAAACTTCACACAGGAATTTCGTCCCACCCGGCACTATCCACCTCGCCACCATTAAATGAATGAGGTTTCAAAGTTTAATGAGTTCAGTGGCATTTCAAGTCACCCAATCTGAATATAACCATAAATTCTAGGATGTGATAAAATAAGGGATTTGCAACATGTAAATGTATCTGGAAAATCTGTTGCATTTGTTTAATTATTTGTGGTATTAGGACCAGAATCTCAATTCAATATTCATGCTATGCTATGAAGAAGTGATTCTGTTTTAAGAGCATAGGAAGGTCCTCTACAATATCAATGTAGAGTTTCTGTCATGTATTTCCTCCTCGCAGTAAGCTCTATGTACACGACTGTCAATGCACAGTCGGTACAGCGAGCACTGGTGAACACTTCAGTGCTGTCCATTGTTTATTTACACTGACATGTTCTTTTTTGTGGTTCATGATATTGTCTACACGCCAGAATGCTGTCATTGGTTATTTTCTCCACATGGTTTGATCATTGTGAACTGTTTTAAATTTACCCCGTGATTTGCTTGTGTATGTATACTTTCATATTTTTGCTGTGTTTTGTGAGGTTTGTCAGTGTTTCTTTGTATGTTCTTCAAAAGCCATGTTTTCCAACTGGTGTTTTGTTTTGTGATCCTATTCTTGTTATTTTGCTGTTTTGATCTCTGTGCCGGGTTACACTATTTATACATCGCCTGACCTTTGCTGGTTCACTGACCGCCATGTTGAATTGTGTGCCGGTGCATTCTGCATCAATTCCTGTCTGTTCTTAATAGATTGTTCATTGAATGTACATTCACTAGCGGAATGAGTTTATTGGATAGTGTTTTAGGTAAAAAAAGGCTAGTGTTTCTCATGTGTCACTTTTTTGTAGACTCAGGAATATGTTCTATATTAAAACTCGCACTAGATGCAACATAAATAGTCTTTTGGGCAACTAGAGCCTTATTTGTTCTTATCAAAGCCATATGGCAGAAAGGAACACCCTTCTATCACACTATATTGAAATGATTGGAAAAAAGGTGTGGATGCAGCATCTTGCTAATTGGATACAGTAACTGGTGGGATTTAGCTTCTGCCTGCCCGAGGGAAAATGAAGCAAAAATAAAACAAACACAGAGGCTTGTTGCTGGAGGTAGACAGTCCAATAAATAAGCAGATGAAGTGACTGTAGATCTGTAATATTAAGGCCATGTACATTATGAAACAGGCTAAAATGTACATCATGAAATAGGGGATTACAACACCATTTCCGGACTACCTGGAAAAACCCGCACGAACACGGAGACAACATGCAAACTCCTCACAGAAATTTCAGAGTAACCCCACCCGGGGCTCAAACCCGGGATCTTCTTGTTGTGAGGCCACAGCACTAACCACTGCACCACCGTGACATCCTAAAGACAAAATATTTAATGTTCAAATATTTGAACTTAATTATTCACTTATTTCGAATTTGATGCCCGCAACACATTCTAAAAGAGTTGGTACAGGAGCATGTTTACCACTGTGTTACATCACCTCAACACTCAATGGGAACTAAAGACACTAATTTTTGCCTTGTAAATGGGATTCTTTGCCAATCTTGCTTCAGTTGCTCAACAGTACAGGTTCTCTGTTATCTATTTTGAGCTCCATAATGTGTAACATATTTGTAATTGGAGTCAGGACTGCAGACAGGCCAGTCTAGTACCCGCACGTTTTTTACTATGAAGCCACATTGTTGTTACACATGCAGAATGTGGCTTGACATTCTGCAGCATATTTTGCTCAATGCATTAGCATTAATGATACCTTCACAGTTATGAAAGTTACCATGCCATGAGCGCTGATAACAATCCGGATATTGTGTTTGACATTACCCAAAAGCAGCCAAAGAATAAATGGAATTATAGATTTCTACTGAGCTTGCCAGAGGGGAAAAAGGCAAAACCAGTGAGACATGAAGAACTACCCTACAGAGGATCCAAAAAAGGAGCCGATGTTTTTCTTTAAGTAATGTTCAGCATGAGCATCATCCTCTTGATGATTACAACACAATTTCCAACTGTATTACTGGCAATAAAATGTGATAATGGAAGAAAACAAGGATATACAATATGCAGTAAAAACAAATGAATTTCTAGCTTTTACTCTGACCTGATATACATTTGTTTCTACTGTATGTCATCCTACCATTTTATACAAGTTCTCTAAACAATATTTTAACCACAATCTGAATCATTTTATATGCATTATTACATGCGTATCTAGTTATGAGTTTTATAAGATATAATAACTAGTTTCATACTAAAGCAACCCCTTAACAACAGTTTTTGTCTTTGCTTTGGTTAGGCTGAGGCCTTTGGTTTGATTCAGTAACATTTCCTACACAAATCCAGCCATATAACCTGCTGGGGAGTTCTAAAGATTGACGATGTACAAAAGAGCCAAAATCTGAGTGTCAGCTGTTTTATTCCTTCCTTTACTCATAAGTGCTTCCAGGCAGCCTGAAATATTTCAAAGCAAGCAACAATTCTATACAACAAGTCAAGGTGCAATGGGGCTTTTCTGAGTGAACCGATTCCATTCATACCATGTCACATTGACTAAAGAACTTTTTATGTCAAATGAGGTCAACATAGGCATGGTCAATCAACTTGGTTGCGCGTGGATTGGAATTGTAAAGTGTAAAAAGGTGTTTCAGATTCCCGATTAACCCTATATTAATGAGCCCAACGCTATGATTTGAACTTAGATGTCACATGACTTCTCATGTATATATAACTATGCAATCTGAAACAAAGGTATTATATTGTAGCATTTTGCCACAGAGCCCCCTCCTCAACAGTAAACCATGACTTGTCCATTCCTTTTGGCAGCGTCTTTGAAATGGCGCGTCTGCCGGGGTCTTACTGCATGCGCGTCACCTGTTTCATTCAATATCTCTTGCTGGATATCCTCTTGAATGTCAGCATTCTCCACCAAGACAGACGTTGCCACAACTCGCTCCTTAGAAAGGCAAAATTGTACATCCTCATTTTGGTGTTCGATATCCATAACCCCCAACTGCCATTGGAGCGCTCTTTGTCCATTTCCTCACCAGTCTGTGAAGGCTGCATTGAGCCGCTTCATGTCCCCTCACTCCACACCGCCAACACACCAGAGAACCAGGTCTGCCACTGAGCACGCCGTCTCGCACAGCCGTGTTTCGCACATTCTATCAAGCATCCTGGCAAGCCGTGTTTTTCACGCTCGGCTGCAGTGGTGAAGATTGCTCAACTTCGCCTGAAGAAACTAGTTTTCTTCTAGGATTGGTTCCATTTTTTTGGATAGCAAGACTATCCCAACTCTGACCCTAAATGTAGTGTTGTGTTATCAAAACACTAAGATACACAGCATGCGGATTTGCTCTTTTATTCATACAGAATAATAAGTGCACACTCCGTAGCCAACTCTGCAATATCTGTAACCATCTAAACCCCCAACCCCATTCCCGATACTAGTCTTCCCCCCAGACGCTGACTAAAGACAAAATAATAAAACTTTTGATAAATAATGTTGATACTTGTGATAATTAAGAGGACTAACTATAACCAAACACATCAGACATAAATAATGAATTATTAAACATTGTATTACACATAAAACATAAAACACAAATATTACTGCCGGCCGCACTGCATGCTGGGTGGTCCTGGCCCCGCTCCCAATCCACAATATTTATCATATATAATGTAAAATCACGCAGTCTGTGCCCGCATCGCCAAGATAAGACTAATATCAATTTTTCCCCATAGACTACTAACAGAAAAATCTTTAAATTATTTGAGAGGAAAACTCTGTAGATTCAAATAAAAACCTTTCCAGATGTTTAAAAACCTACAGTCCCGAGGAAGTTTACCCAAACAAACGAAGTAGCGCTTATACCCTTATGCCCCACATAATCTTATCCATAAAACATTAACTTAGCTTTGAAAACACATGTTCGTGCTTTGGTTTTGCTGTAAAAGTCTTCAAGCATCTAAAACATTTATGAGGAATGAGCTCAAACATGGAGATTTAGAGAAACATGCCTCATTAAAATTCGCCTTGTACTTCATGATGAATATTTAGTTATATTTATCTCTATACTGAATAATTTCACATTTTCTTAATTTTGGTATTTGTTAGACATATATATCTAAGCCCAAATCATTGTTTTACAAGCTATCAAAAAAAAATTGTAGACCTTTTATAAAACATCTTTTTAGACAAGGATCCAGACAGAGCTTACAGCATCACATCTTTAAACGCTGATTTGTTTGGGTTTAATTGGCTTAATTGTGATAAAATCTAGTTGGGTATCAAACCACCTTTTACTGTGAATGTAGTTTGCTTAATCATGTTTATTAGCTCATAGAAAAAAACTAGCAAAAACTGCAAGTCTGCATTTTGCCACTATGTTTGCACACAGCAGAATTGGTCCTTGGTTTCCCAAGGCCACTTCCGCCATGACTTGTCAGAATCGAACCAGGGACCTTCCGGTCGCAGGGCTGGTTCCTTAACCATAAGCCTATGACTGCCCCATTTCTTATGTAATATAACAGAACAAATTTGGATTTCTAACCAAAATGTGATTGTATTGATTTTAATAAATATCACAAACAATCATTTCAACTATATGTACATTTCCTAAATTAAATAGGATAGTGCTTGAAACCTGACAGGTGGCAGAATATAAAGACATCTGGCCTAACTGAAGATTGTAAGTGAAAAATGCCTTATGTTGATTATTTTGATAAAAATGTGTACATTGATCATAATAATTCAATAGTTTAAAAGCACATAAAACATTTAAAAAGTCAGGATCCATTTTGCTCACATCTTTATTTCTTCTTAATGTGAACTAAAGTGGCCTTTAGTGTGTGTGTGGGTGTGTGTGTCTTATAAGAGAGTGACACCCAGTCTAGGGTTGTTCCTGCTGTTGCACCCAGAGTTGCCAGATGGGCACCAGCTGGCACGCAACCCAGTGTGGATTAAGTGGAAGATAATGAAT
>JAOUQV010333261.1:0-11178 GCA_028565295.1 Aspidoras spilotus
ACGTTGTTTCGTTTCACTGTGTACTGTAACACTGTATATGGCTGAAATGACAATAAAACTACTTGAGACTTGAGGTACTGTCTGTTCTACAGACGGATTTGGAGATAAATAATACATTTGCAATGGAAGTGTGTAAGTGTCTGTAGTTATTATGGTATGGCATATATAATAAAGAAATACATATTATTTTCTTGCCCCTGTCCCCACTCTTTTGGAATGTGTTGCAGAGATCCAATTCAAAATAAATGAATATTTGCAAAAAACAAAGTTTATCAATTTGAACATTAAATAGTCCTTGTAGTGTATTGAGTTGAATATGAGTTAAAAATTATTTCCATATCATTATATGCTGTTTTTATTTATGTTTTATGCAACATCCTTACTTCATTGGAGTTGGAGTTGTAATATACTGTAAATGATAATTAAAACTAAAGAAAATGTGTTGAAACTTTCTCTAAAGTAGTGTTTTTTATTTTTAAAAAAATTCTCGTGAGAAATATATTAGGACACCCCTCACATTTATTTCTATTTAAAATGGCTAAAATCACACATATGAGGCTAATATTGGGCACTATAACAGAAAACATATTTGGCATAAATCAAATACAGTATTCCTCATACCAGCTGTCAAACAAAACCTATCCAGAATCCACTTCTGCTGTCTATCAGATGGTGCTTTAGGATCATGTGAGGCCATCTGTGAAATAAATTAAACTGAAGTAAACTAAATTAAACTGAAGTAACCCCTAAGTTAGAATGCATGTTTTAGCTAATATATTTTGTTTAAAGTGTACAACAATGTTAATTATTTTTTGTTTTTGTTTACCAGTATATATATATATATATATATATATATATATATATATATATATACCAGTAAATATCTATTACTCCAAAAGTAACATTCCCACTAGCACACATTAAATTGTAAGTGAAGACAACACTTTACTTCCAATAAACACACTTCTACCAGCATGTGGACCCTCCTTTGTTATTTGCTGATGCAGTTCAGTGTTCAGGTCGTGAGCTTATGCTGAGAGTGTGAAATCTCAACATGTGTCTTACCAACTAAGTAACCTGACAACAGCGATAGACCAAGGGATCCATCAAGTCCCGATACTTCCCTTTATTCATTTCCCTACAGGGTGCTGGAATCTTTTGCTGGAGTTTCTGTCTATCACCAGGTACCTGATAACTCACAAGTACTGTGCTTTCTCTTAATCTATAAAATTTTGTATAGCCTTGAATCTGGTTCCATTATTTTTTGCTCACAAACTCACCTGATATGAATCTATCAAAGCTTCTTTTAAATAAGATGGCTATCTGCTTACTATGGATAGCCAGTTTAGAAGCCTTTATTTTTCACATATACATTATTGCACAGTAAGATTCTTTATTTCACATATCACAGCTTGTAAGGAAGTTGGGGTCAAAGTAAAGGGGTACATAACCCCTGGAGAACAAAGTGAAATTTGGGACATTCTGCAACATTAAATTAACTTCTTTCTGTATTTTTGGAATAAAATCCAAAACAATAAAGATTGTTTTTACAGAATAATATAATTTATAATACAAAACTGAATTCCAAACTAAAAACAATTATTCATAATTTTAATAATTAGAAAATGTGTTTACATATAATATTTTACCCAAAAAGCAAATGGAATATAAAACAAACACAACATGTGAGAAATGTAAATTGGCTGTAAAAGCAAATTGATAAACAACTCAATTTTTATAATTCTTGAAATTTAATTCAAAATAAACTGAGAAATGCCAGCATGTCAAAACAAAAGAAACAGCTATTCAGAAAATACCCCCAAAGTCAATCCCAATGTAAAATCTGTGGCTTAATAAAAGAAATTGAAAGTCATTAAACAAGTTAGTCCATAAAAAAATTATACCAAAACAAATCAAACAAAATGAACTTCACATTAAAAACAAATTTGTAAATCACAAATTCTAACACAAATCCAAAGAACATTAAAACATTCTGAAACAAATGTGATTTCTAATTAAAACCTATACTTTGTAAATAAAACGTTTCTAAAGGAGAAAACAACTGCAAACAAAAGCAAAATGCATGAAATGACTAATAAAAAGTCACACCCACTAAAGGATCGTTGGATTAGCCACATCTGAATAATTATTATATTGATCTACATTTTCAATTAATTACAACATGTAGACTTTATAACTCAAGAGGTCATAAACAGTGGTGCTTAAAAGTTTGTGAACTCATAAATATGTCCTAAAACATCACGAGAATCCTAAAAGTAGATAAAGAGAACCCAGTTTAACAAATAAGATAATAATATCTGACTGCAAAAGTACCTCTAGGAATAGCAATTAATTAGAAGGTGAAATTAGAGTCAGTCATTCAATCAATGGGATGACAATCAGGTGTTAGTGGAACCCTGTTTTATTTAAAGAACACGGATTTATCAAAATCTGCTCTTCACAACACATGTTGGTGGAAGTGTATCATGGCATGTACAAAGGAGACTTCTGAGGACCTCAGTAAAAGTTGTTAATGCGCATCAGTCTGGAAAAGGTTACATCTCTAAAGCGTTTGGAATCCACCAATCCACAGTATGACAGATTGTGTACAAATTAAGTTCTGAAATTCCACACCATTGTTGCTCTCCCCAGGAATTCTTGCTCAACAAATATCACTCCAAGAGCAAAGTCAGTTAGGTCAAAAAGGACACCAGGGTAACTGAAGACCTCTCTCACATCAGCTAATGTTCATGACTCCATCATCAAGAGAACACTGACCAACAATGGTGTACATGGCAGTGTTGCAAGGAGAAGTAGCTCTACATTGTTGCTTACCTGCAGTTTTCTAAAGAGCACGTGAACAAGCCAGACAGCCACTGAAAGAATGTTTTGTGGATGGAGTAGGCAAAATTAGAACTTTTTAGTTATATTAAAAAGCATAATGTTGGAGAAAGGAAAATAATTGGGATATTCTGAATTATATCAGAGAATTCTAAAAGAAATTTTTAGGACATCTGTTCATGAACTGAATCTTAAAGCAAGATAGGTCATGCAGCAAGACTACAAGCCTGAGCACACAAGTCATTCTACCAAAGGTTAAAGAGTACTAATTTTTAATATTTTGGAATAGAAGTCAAAGTGCTGACCTTATTCCAGTCAAAATGTTGGACCTAAAGTAAGCAGGTAATGTGAGGAAACCTACCAACATTGCAGAGTTAATTCCTCCAAGCCGGTGTGCAGTACTGAGGTTATACAACATGGGTTAAGCTCCTTACATGTTTGAGCCCAGCCACCGGCGAGTGTTATTAGTTATTTACTTTTTCTTTCTTTTATTTACTCCATACAATTTAGCATCTGTTTTATAAGCGTGCCTCTTTCAATTGTACAAACAGTGTAATATTTATTTAGTGCTTCTTTTGTTTGACCTCATTTCCCTATCCTCTTTTTTGTATGTGTACTTCAGCACATGTGTAGTAGAGACTACACAACTATGTCCTGCAGAAATTTATGCAGATATATATATATATATATATATAATGAATATATATATATATATTCATTATTCATTGAAGAGTAATCCATGATATCCATTTCAAAGTAACTTATTATAACCGTTAATGCTCTCTGTCTCTTGTTTCTAAGCCCTGATAATTAATTTGACCTTTTTCCTATAGAACTAAAGATCAACAACGAGCATGGGGAAACAATTTTAACAGGACATTTTCCTGCCAGGGGTGCAGAGGGTAATGCTGTCACCCCACAGCAAGAAGGACCTGGGGTTGAGCCCTGAGTAGGATAACTCAGGAAATTTTTTGCATGTTCGACCCATGTTTGTACAAGTTTGCTCTGGTTTCATCCTACATTCCAAAGACATGCTTTCAAGGTTAATTGGTGTCTTTAAATTGGCCCTTAGTGTGTGACTGTGTTTGTGGTACTATAAATGATAGGTGCCATACCTTGGGTTGTTCCTACCCTTGCACCCAGAGTTGCCTGGTGGGCACCGGGTGGCCCGTTACCCCAAGTGGATTAAGAGGTAAAAAATGAATGACTTTTCAGCCATGAAAAAAATGACCCAAGTCAAAAATATACTCATTAGCTTTCTCCTTAAATTAAAGAAAAATCTAATTTTAAACTATGGTTCAAGATTATGCATTTCATGTACACAAACATATATGCTCATTTTATTGTCATATTTGAATTCATGATTTCAGAATTATTAAAAAGATATATAATTTTCATGTAACCTCTGATCCTGACAGAGCTGAAAATTTGTGGACCAGTGTCATTATTCTAGGTAGTAATAAACTTTAATATTTTTACGGCTGCATTTTTCAAGCCTCTCTGTTGAATTTAAAATGCAACATCATTTTAAAACACATTTGCTAGCTTGATCCATTGACATGTGGATCTTGGTCAGTCAGTCAGGGCAGGGTGAATAATGGTCTCATCTGATGCAGGAGACGCATTGTGATGCATTGTGGGTGAGCATGATTCGTCCTGTTCTTGAAGTCTGCATAAAGGGAATCCAGTGGTTCTTACTGTCCCAAAAAACAGGTGGTCCTGATTCATAAATCTGTCCAGCAGTGCAACCAAATCCATTGCCAAATAATCACAAACCCAGCCAAAAGAGAAATGGGGGAATTCCGGGAATTCAGTCTTTCACCTTCATACACACTTCCAGATCAGAGAATGACTAAAAGATTTATACAGTGAGAGTGAGACATAAAAACAACCAAAAATATTGTGCAAAGTAATTCCTCTCAGAGGGGATAACACATACACTCACCACCCACATTGATAGTTATAGTTTTTTTGGTAGTTCAATTTATACAATATAATTAGCCAATCAAATGGGTGCAGCTCATTTTATTTAGTTGTGTAGAGGTGGTAAATACAACTTTCTGAAGTACAAACCTATCATCAGAATAGAGAGGAAAGGCGATTTAAGTAAAAAGCTGGTATGTGTATTTCAGAAACTGCATATCTACTGGGATTTTCACACACACAAACAT
The DNA here is from genome assembly GCA_028565295.1 of Aspidoras spilotus. Taxonomy (NCBI): domain Eukaryota; kingdom Metazoa; phylum Chordata; class Actinopteri; order Siluriformes; family Callichthyidae; genus Aspidoras; species Aspidoras spilotus. Next base: position 5,013 of record JAOUQV010333261.1, read on the forward strand.
CTCTAGGATTTCCAGTGTGTGGATGAAAATACCTTGTACATGTGACAGGAGTATGAGCAGACTGGTTGGAGATGATAGAAAAGCAACAGTAATTTAAATAAGTAAGTCTGTTGAAAGTATGACACAAATAATAAAGTCAGATGTAAAGTCAAAAGGAGGTCCAATATTTTATTAGCAAGGTGTAACTAATAACAGGGCCATTGAGGATATTACACAACAGAGCACTTTGCAGACAAAAAGAACATATTGAAAGTGTTTAGGTTTTACAGCAAAAAATAACCAAGTGTGACAGTCAATGTCTCCAGAAGTGTGTAAGAGTTACTAAGACACTCTTGGTTTTTTTATTTAGGAAAAGAGATGCTGTAAATCATTAATGCCTTCAATAATAATTAAACTATAAGGGGTCAGATACTGCCACAGTCCACAGGGTGTGTTTGGAGTTGGTTCCTGATTGGTGTCAGAGGAAGGTGGCATCACATGACCTGACAGCACAGCACCAAACAGATTAGATGGTTGCACATGGGTCTTACTCTATATCAGAAGTCTAGAAGTGAGACTAAGTGTAGCTATGTTACGAAAAAGTTAAAGATAAAGTTACACTGAGCCAAATAGCGGGAATCAGAGGTGGGTAGTAACGAGTTAAATTTACTCTGTTTCATTTACTTGAGTATATTTCTAGGAGTAGTTTTAAATCACTATACTTTTTACTTTTACATGAGTAGATTTGTTTAAATCTTTGGTTTTCTATGCGTCCTTATTTTTATCCCCTATGAGTACACCACATCAAATGTAGTCATGCAGTCTCGTCATGTGACTACACTCAATCTCAGCGGTGGGAAGAGTTAGCTTTATAATTTTCAGTCTTAACAAACAGATGAAAAATGTCAGAATCAGCGCCTGTCAGCACCGCAGATTAGGAGAAAAATGTATTATTAAAAGTATATTGCGTCTATTGTGTCGACCGAAACTAATGGACGTTTCAGCATTCAAACACTTATCATCTAACTTGAGGATACAGGAAGTGGTAAATTTCCTAAACTGTTTTTTTTTATTTTCTTATGATAGGCGAATGAGGGCAGGAGCAACCTTATTCATCGTAGGACACACGCACACACACACACATTCACATGCACATTCACATGCACATTCACACAATATCGGGTAATGTTATAGACATCAATTAACATATCATTCATGTGTTTGGAATTCGGGAGGAAACCAGAGTACCCAGAGAAAACCCACACAAACAGGGGGAGAACATGCAAATTTTTTGAGTCACCCCACCCGGCGCTCGAACCCGGGATGTTCTTTCTGTAAGGTTATAGCACTAACCACTGTGCCACTATGCTGCCCATTTATTATTATTTTATTGATTTAAATTTTTTATTGAATTATTTTAATTTACATGAATTATTAAGATGTAAGCTATTTTGTAATTAATAATTTATTTGTTTTATCAATTGTATGATCTCTAATTTGCCTAAATTTGTCTGTTTGATTGAATGCTTGTGTTAACAAATAAATCAGACATTACTCAAGTTGTTATTCAGTAATTTTTTCACCAAGCACTTTTTCACTTACTCAAGTAATTTTTTGGATGAATAATTTTTGCATTTACATGAGTCATATCATTCTGAAGTAACAGTACTCTCTTATAGCCCCATTTATGTTCTTCAGCTTACGTGAATGGGTCTACCCATGTAGTCCCATAAAAGAAACTGATACTACATAAAATACAGATAAAGTGTTAAGTAAACATAATCAAACTGAAAAAAATCTCACTCTATGGTGGGTTTTTATTTGGTGTTTGTGCTGATAAAATGTCTTGTTGGGATAAAATAATTAGAAATCAGAAATCAGTACGTCTTCTTTATATTCTATATTATATTATTTAAAATTTCTACCAAAGCGTGTACTAAAATTGAAAGAGGGACTTTTGCACAATTCAGAGAAGAGTCAGTACAGAGTGATTTTTAAATTCCATATACAAAACCAATTCCAAAGATATTGGGACAAAATATGAACTGTAAATAAAAATGGAATGCAATAATGTACAAATCTCAAAAAGTGATATTGTATTTACAATAGAACATAGACAACTATTTGAAATTTCATGGCAAATATTGGCTTATTCTAAATTTCGTGAAAGCAACAATCTCAAAAACGTTGGGACTGCAAAAGTTAAAGGTACAAACAATTGCAACTCATTATGTCAATTTACAATGTGCCATTAACATAACTGGTTATAAAAAGAGAATCTTGGAGTGGCAGCAGCTCTCAGAAGTAAAGATGGGACGAGGATCGTCCAGTTTCTGTTCCAAAAAAATAGTGAAGCAATATCAGAAAGGATGTAAAAAATGTAAACTTGCAAAAAGTTTGAACATATCATCATCTACAGTGCAAAATATTCTTAAAAGATTCAGGAAGAATCTCTGTGCACAAGGGTCAGAGCTGGAAAACCACTATGGGTGCACATGATCTTTGGGCTCTTAGACGGCACTGCATCACTGAACACAATTCCCTATACTATTCGCTGTTGCCAGCTAAAACTTTATAGTACAAAGACGAAGCTGTATCTAAACAAGATCTAGAAGCGTCTTCTCTGGGCCAAGGCTCATTTAAAATGGACTGTGGCAAAATAAAAACTGTTCTGTGCTCAGAACATGCCGTGTCATTTGGACTAAAGAGTAATGGGAGGACCCAAGTTGTTATCAGAGCTTAGTTCAGCCTGCATCTCTGATGGTATGGGGTTGCATTTGTGCGAATGGCATGGGCAGCTTACACATCTGGAAGGACACCATAAATGCTGAAAGGTTCTAGAGCAACATATGCTCCCATCTAGGCGATGTTTCTTTCATTCTTTAATTTTTTAAGGCCAAACCACATACTGTATCAATTACAGCATCATGGCTACGTAGGAGAAGGGTCCAGGTAATAGACTTTCACCCACAAAAAAGATTTGCTACATCATAATATGGAGGATATGACAAAAAAGACCTAAGACAGTTGACCAACTAGAATCCTACATTAGACAAGAATAGGTTAACATTCCTATCTCTCAGCTTGAGCGACTTGTCTCCTCGGTTCCCAGACGTTTACAAAAAACAAAAGTCTCACGGTGGTAAACATGGCCTTGTCCCAACTTTGTTGTGTTGTTGTCACGAAATTTCAAATCAACTTATTTTGATTTTTAAATTAAAAATATGGAATTTTGAAATTTCCACACCATTGCATTTAATTTTTATTTACAATTTGCACTTTGTCCCAACTTTTTTGGAATCGGGTTTGTATTAGACAATACATTTTTATTTTATACTTTTTTTAGTCATTTTTACTCTGTGTCTTTGTCTGTTATGTAATGATTCTTTTTTATAAAATGTCAAACGATTAGAAATAATAAATAATTTTGCTCATTAATCCAGAATAAGTTATTTAGTCAAAGATTTTTAAAAAACCAAAAAACAGTGGTTACAACCTTCCATAAGTAATCTAAGGAACGATAACTGGAGAACCAGCAAAATGATCATGGCCATTAAAGGCTTACATGTTGCATGGGTAGGTAAAGGGACACCAGAAAAATTGTAGCACAGATTGCTAAAGTGGTTGATATAATATTAGTGATAGAAAGGTGTCACGCAACACTGTGCATTACATCTTGCTCTGAAACTACGCAGGCAATGCTTTAAGTTGATGCACTGAACTGTGTGTAACTGATTGCCCATGATTTGTTGAGCAGTTTTCTCCACCCACTGAAGTGCCATATCACACTGAGTTGCATTTTGTGAGAATTCTCTTGATGGTATAGTGAAAGAAGTCCATTAATATCAATAAGCATTATTAAGTCAGTAAGGAAGTCCAGAATCCATTGCCTGTATATCTATTCAGAACCATGATCACGGGCATTTTGCTGATTGGCTTAGGCATTGCCCTTATCTACAAAGAATCTAAAATAAGCTAGTTTAGATTATCTGTAGATTTAGATTCAACAGCTGCCTGAAATGATTGATGCAATGGGCAGAGCTGTCAGCACTCAAATTGGGACTTCATAAAAATCATAAAATGGACAATATAATGTCTCTGCTCAATTGACTGGATCGTCTTTTGACCGAAATGGGCCACAAAATGGACATATGAACTATGTGTAGAACTGAAAGACTATGGGAATGGAATTTTTTTCCTTATTCAGCAAACAAGGTATATTCTATGATTTGGCTACCCTGAAAACCGGATACAGCCCTTCAAAGTTGCGGCTGGGATAAACAAATCCTCCGTGAAGAAGAGAAAGAAGATAAAAGTCTCTTCCCCCCACCTTCGTGCTCCTCTATCCCCCATCCAAATCCCCTTTTCCTTATTCCCTACCTGCACGGATGTGCAGCAGCCTCTCTCTTTCCTAATAGTCCGGTGTTTGTTTAGTCTTTGTTTGTTTATGTCCTTGTTATGTTATGAGAAACGAGAGAAAGAAATTAGATTCTGTGTTTGTCTTGTACATAGGGCAGATTGACAATAAATTTAATCAAATTCAAATTCAATTTAATTCTCTTTTTAAAAATATAACAGCCATCCGTGAGCCCACAAATAAATTTAGAGAAAGGGAAAGAGATAGACACACAAAGAAAAAGAAAAAATTCTTACAGTCAAAAAGAACAAATCTACGAATAAAAACAACACATACCAACACACTAAAGATTTTGAAAGGAGCGCTACAACTGAAATAGGGAACAATTACTAAATATGTTCCTTATATTCATAAATGCTACTTAACAAACTAATTTTAGGTGGTGAATATACTGTAGCTTGGTATTAGCTAATATAATAACTGGTATTTATTGAATTACTAATATGTACACTATATACTAAAATAGTTCTTTTTACAGCCAAAGAATATATTTAATTATGATTATACAACCCCAAATCTGAAACGTTGGGACAAAAAAAAGAAAATTTATATAAAATCTAAGAGGATAGATGCCATTGCAGACCACGAGGGGATGTTGGAAACACTTATAGGTGTGGGTGCTCTACTGGAGGCAGCAGGACTGGGGGGTGACAACGTGACCTCTTTCTATTAAACAGATCAGAAGTGAGGCTCAACAAACCAGCGATTAGAGAGCACAAGCCAGTGTACTTCTAGTGCCGGTCCCAAGCCCGGGTAAATAGTGAGGATTGCTTCAAAATGGCATCCAGCGTAAAACATTTGCCAAATAAATTATGCGAATTAATCAATGTTCCTATGTACTGTTTCCTGAGGACAATGAAGTAAGAATCGTGTAAGGAGACAGAAAGAGAACAGGAGAATCAAGAGTGTACGAGGGTAGCAACACTAAATGTGGGTACGATGACAGGGAAAGGTAGAGAACTGGCTGATATGATGGAAAAAAGCAAGGTAGATATTTTGTGTGTGCAGGAGACAAAGTGGAAGGTAAGTAAGGCCCGAAGCATTGGTGCAGGTTTTAAACTGTTTTATTATGGTGTGGATAGGAAAAGAATAGAGTCGGGTTAATCCCGAAGAAGGACTATGCAAAGAGTGTTGTTGAGGTGAAAAGAGTGTCAGATAGGATGATGACATTGAAGTTAATTAAAGGTGTAATAGTGAATGTTATTGGTGGCTATGCACCATAGATTGCTGTGACTTGGAGGAGAAAAAGAGGTTCTAGAGGGAGCTAGATTAAGTGGTGGGGCGCTTTCCCAGAGAGGAAAGAGTGGTGATTGAGGCATATTTCAATGGGCATGTTGTTGGAGGAAAAAAGGAGATGAGGAGGTGATACTTTGGTGTTAAGGATAGGAATCTAGAAGGACAGATGGTGGTGAATTTTGCAGAGGATGGAATGGCTGTGGTAAACACATTTCCAAAAGAAGAAGCAGCACAGAGTGACCTACAAGAGTGGAGGCAGTAGCACACAGGTAGGCTACAACCTTGTTTAGACGAGATTGCTAAAAAAGACTGGAAACTGTAAGGTAGTGTCAGGGGAGAGTGTAGTTAGACAACATCTGATGGTGACAGGTGAAATGCAGCAAGGAAACTTGATAGTGGGACAAGGAAGTGCAGGAGGTTATTTAAACTGCATGATTATATCTTGTATTTCTTCTTTATCTTTCGGCCTCTCCCTTTTATCAGGGGTTGCCACAGCGTGTCAGTCTTTTCCACCTCACTCTGTCCCCTGCATCT